>JAVJIF010012062.1:0-180590 GCA_038442645.1 Agave tequilana | reverse complement strand
AGGTGTATTGTTGAACTTAACAGTAAACTGGATGCTATAGGTGTGATGTTATAATTAGCATCGCTCGTTTCAGCTTCGATATAGAAGCCTGAGGAAAGTGACTGTCAGAGGTTTAATGTTGAACTTGGCAGCAACTTGATCACTTTAGAGGTGTGATATTAAACTTTAACAGTAATTTGTCAGAGGTGTAGTGTTAACATGACAACAAGAGTTGATTTGTGGTATGAACAATTTTGAGGACTTGTCATTCTATTGAGAAGAATTGACAAGTGAAGTTTGGAATGTCAGAGGTGTAGTGTTAACTTGACAATTTTAAGGACTTGTGACTACATGTAAGAGAGTGATAAGTAAAAGTTCGTACTCGCTGGGGAGTATTGAAACTTTTCATTGTTAGAGGTGTAGTGTTAACATAGTGGTGATTGAGTTTGTGGACCTACCACTTCATGAGAGAGAATTGGTAGGGGACTTTGGTGGAGAAGTAGAATAAATTGTTAAAAGTATAATATTAACTTGACGAACCCCACGAACCCCATTAGAGATTAAGAAAAATGACTTGTCAGAGGTTTACTGTTAACGTGACAAGTCTGTGCTTACTTCGCCAGAGAAATAGACACGGGTATTTTTATGGTCCTTCCATTCCGTGGGAGGGAATTAGTAAGGAATTTTGGAGGGAAAATAGAATAAATTGTCAAAGATGGAATATTAACTTGACGAATCCTATTAGGGATTAAGAAAAATGGCTTGCCAGAGGTTTACTGTTAACGTGACTAGTCTGTGCTTATTTCGCCGGGGAAATAAGCACAGGTATTTTTGTGGTCCTATCATTCTGTGGTTTCCATATAAAGATGAAGATATGGTTAGTTTGGATTTGGAATTAGAATTTTACTCCAACTAGGATCTTCTTTCAAAATTAAGTTTCTACCATGGATGTAACTGTTTAATCAAAGGCTAGATTCTAGATTCGCTCTGGAGAAAGAACTTTAAGGTATTGGTGTTTTTAAAGCTGTAGAGATAATTGACATATTCATTAACATTACTTGTATGACTTGTGCAAAATACTAAAGATATCATACTCAAATATGATGTTTTAAAATATAACCATAACTTATCTATATTTCTAGTTCCGTACTTCATTTTTGCATTCCTTTATCTTCTGTCCAAATGAATGGTGTTCAGAAAGTTGAATATCACAATTATATTTTGAATATTTTATCAATTAAAAATAACCATTGAAATAAAGGGTATAAATTCAGGATCTGCAGGTTGCAAAAAGAATGCTGAAACAAAAATATAGGGATATATTATAAATTTACTGCAAATTTATTTAAAAAACAAAGGCTGCTTTCTTAGCATTATTTGATATATAGCTAATGAGAGGATTACTTTGTTGGAAGTATTCAATATTATAAAGCAAAATAACTGCTAGGACAAAATAACATTTAAAAATATTGCAACCAATTGATAAGCAAGCAATCAATAGGGCAGAGACAGACTAAAAATTCACAAACAGAATATGCAGCAGGTTACCTCAACTCGTCCATGCAAGACAATGACTCTATCAGAGAGATTATTTGCTCTCACAACCTCATTAGCCTGGAAAAATGATCCAAAAGATTGTCAGCGTACTACCAGTCCTAAGAGCAATGCATAATATGTTTATTTGGCATTTGCACACACACACCGAACACAGAGGAAAGGAATGTGATGTAATCATTGTAATAAACTCAGATGAAATAAAGTTGACACCTTTGAAAAGGTTTTATAGAGCAAATAGTCAAGTTTATCTTGGATATCTGTTCACGAAGTTGTCAAATAGTTGAATTTAGTTCTATTGGTGAAAGGTTGAGGAATAAAAAGATAACCTTATGCATAGAGAAAAAAGATGATGTGACAGAGGTACATAGTTGCCTTCTTCATCTCCTCTATTCTTCTCTCATGTGCCGAGAGCTTGACCCAACTATGTAGATCAAAAGCTTTTATGTTAAAACTTCAACCTAGAATGAAATTGAGATCTGTACAGAAATATGTGTCCATTAGGTTTGAATTGTGTTCAAGGACAACAACAAAGTTTTTTATCCCAACTCGCTGGGGTTTGCAATTTGGCAAATATCGTGCAAGCCAAAAATCCACCCCCTTGCGGGGAAAAAAGGGGGGGAAATGAAAACGTCGCCCAAAGACCCTGTGACCATTTAGAAATTGAGGGAAAGTTAGGCGGCTTCCTCCTAGGTTGCAGGAGCTTAAACTTCATAACCAATTAGGTGAATATTACTGCAAACTAGAATTTAAGGCAAGCCCTTCTCCTACACTTTCTTTGACTAGAAATGCAACAACACTGTCACGTCCCGCTTCCCAAAATACGTGTAAACGGAATCACGACGAGAGTCGGCGACACATATACGCAAGGAAAATACCTCACGCATACGCGATAAGCCTTAAGTAACCCGAAACAAGCTATAAATTTAAACTATAAATTACTGCAATATCACATATAAGCATCCACGCAGATATCATATAAAAAGAACAGAAATAAAGACTGAATCTGATATATATATATATATATATATATGAAGAATCAGGAAATAATAGGAAGACAAGAGAGATAAGAATACCAGAACCAAAAGGAGAAACTTCAGCTCCTCGCGAAGCATACGAGCTCGACGAACACCTAAACAATATAAGAAGATGTCCAAAATCCTGGACGTACGAATCTAGGGTCGTTAGAAGCGACTTAATGAGTGTGTGTAAAGAGAAAGGTATTCATGCATAATAAAAATATAAGTAATAACAACATGATAACTGAAATAAAAGATGACAGAACAATTAATATTAAGAACAGAGCTATAAACGATATGTAACTGACATCATGACAAAAGGAAACAACTAATGTCAAGATGTGTAACCTAACACATATCACTAGTCTGGTATACAATCCGGTCATGTGTACAATCATATGTCTATTATAGTTTATATACATGTACAGTCAGGTGATCACGGTCAGTCACAATGCATTATAACAGTTTATTATTATTAATTATGTCAGCGAACACCAACTCCACCTGTAATAGACACATCCCATACTATGCCTATCACACGTGTCAATCGAAATCCTAAATTATTGAAACTGATTGGTTGGAGACGTTGTCCATACTTTAGGTGAGTCTCGTACATACCCGGGACCACGGCCTAAATACCTGGCGCTGAACCAGGCCCTACCGCCAAGTAGTCAGTAACAGTACTCACAGTATCACTATGAAATAATAACTCATAATAACATTGTGGAACAATAACAGATGGGATGTCAGTCATCACCTGTAACCCTGCAGTGGAACCGTAGTCGGCTGCGCAACCTGTATCCTACGTCCACCCAAAATACAGACGTTGTCTCCTCCATCAATTTCCCCAATCCCGGTGTAGTTGTCTATTTACACTATTATTTAATTCAATTAGAGTAATCAATTTCATATTACGTAAAACACTGAGATGATATAATGACAGTAACAGTACAGTAACAGTAATCGTATACACAGTGAACAGTAATAAGAACAGTGAACAGTAACCGTGTATTCGATGAATAGAGTTGTACTGAGCTTTACGGTCTAACGATACTTTCTCGGTAATTTTCAGTAACATAAACAGTATGTTTATCAGGTAGATATCATGTATAATCAATGAAGTTACTTAAGTGGTATCATGATGTTTATTCAAAATCGGCAATATAATCTTTTTTGCGTTAATTCATTATGTATTTAATATGTGAACGTGAACAATAACTGACGTGCATGAACAGTAATTAAATATGAACACTGTTTAAACATAATAACGTATATTGAAATAAGTTAAAAGCACTCACATAAAATAATATCGAAATACTCAATAAGAAAATAAAGAACACTCACTTGGGCTTAACACGCGTCCAATTACCAATTTGAAAAATCTACATTAAATACATTCAAATTAGAAATTATCGAATTTTACATATATTAAATTTTACATGAGATATCCTATTTATTCAGTATTTTAAATTAAATATGGATGGTCCAGATCTTAAAAATAAGGTCGTATGATGATACCTTGAGTTTATAGGATTATTTAAATTTTATTTACTGATTTTTTGGGGTTTAAATGGTTAAATAACATGAAAATTTCTTAACGGGTCTGTATGTTAAAATAGCAGATTTCAACTTAAAAAGCAGTGGTTCAGTCCAATATGAGCTGCAATTAATCCCAAAATTTTTCAATAGATGCTAGGGGTTATTTAGATATTTATCTCTATTTTTATTTTATTTTAAAATTTTTTATCTAGTCAATAAAATTATTTTTCAACAAGTTAACGGGTCTGTTTTTGTATTTGGGTCGGATTCAAATGGATTAGAATCCGAAATCAATGGGTTGAACTGTATTGGGCTTTCTGAAAATACCATATATATATATATATTATTTTTGTTTCAGTTCTCTGGCCTAGCGCAATGACTAGGCCCACGGGCCTTGCTCTCGGCCTGGCCGAGAGCAGGCACAGATAGATTTTTTTAAAAATATTTGGTCTGGGCCTGGGTCGCCACTGGCCCAGGCCACTAGCCAGGCCCAACTTTTCCCCTTTTTTCCTTTCTTGCTTGGCCCAATGGCGGCCCAGGCCGCTGGGCCTGGCCAATTTTTTGGGAGGGGCGGCTGCCCCCCTCTTTTTTTATTTATATATATATATATATATAACTTCAAAATTCTTCTAAAAATTCCTATTAATGTATTGTTACATTACCTAATTTATTTTATTTATATTATTGGATAAATCTTTTAGTTTCATAAAAGAAGAGATTTTAAATCATGTATGTTATTAAATTCTAATTCATATAAATTTTAGATCTTAGGGGAGATTTAGGTTTCTAAAAAAAATAGAATTTTAAATCATGATATTTCAATTAAATATTTTAATTCATAAAAATTAAATTTTTACTTACTTGGATTGATGATTCCTTAGCCTGCTCCTCAATCTCTACGCCTCGGACACTTTCCTCCGTCACGATCAATTCCAAGGAAAGGTGGAGGGAGGAGGAAGAATGTTGGGTTTGAGTTTCTTTCTGATTGTCGGTTTTTTTTTTGTAAAGAAGAGCAGGAGAAGAGAGTTACGATAATATGAGGTGATAAGATTCTTAGGTACATAGATTTCAACAGAAGAGATAGGTAGTTAAGATAAAAATCCATAAAGATCTCATGAGATTTTCAGTTGAAATTTGAAACTTAAATTTGGCTTTAGGTTTGTTTAAATAATTTAGATTTCCAACCTAACCACACGACAATGTGGCATTATGGTTTAGGTATTGGGATTTGGTAAGAAGACAAGGGTTCAAAACTTGGAATAAACAATTTAAGCACATATTTATATTTTATTATTTTTACTATATATTTATATTTTTTGTTTAAATTTATTTTTATTTTATTTTATTTTGGGTATGAGTTAAATGGGTTGTGGTTTATTGGATAATAGGATTATGGGTTAGAAAAGAAGATCAGTTAAGAATAATACCATCAATAACATAATAATAATAGTAAGGCTAATAATAATGTATAAAATATAATACATACATATACTTGTATAAATACAAATCAAAAACATATACACTTAATATGTATGTACATGTATTTATATACATGTATAAAATAAATTAATCAATAATAATAAGTAATCTAAATGAAATTAATAAATGTAAAAATACAGTATTATTAGTTACTTCAATTCCGCTTTCCTCCATTCGGGACCTCTGAAAGAATCGTCAGGCTCCTCAGCACTGAAAATGGCTGAAACACTATTTACGAAGGTGATAAAGAAGGGGCAGAAATGAAATGAGAATGATTGAGTGAGCAGTAGTCTTCCCCTTTCTCAAAGAGGAAGATCAACTAGAGAATCATGTGAAGGAGCAGAGGCGATGGAATCCTTCTTTTCGTGCATTTGGGGATTCGCCGACTTTCCAAATCGGCCTGGCCAGGCTTCGCATCAATGACAGAATCGATCATCGGCAACTTTTCTGAGTCTTTCCGGGGGATATTACAAACACCACAAAGAGATAAGGTAAAGGTTCCAGCAGATAGCAGAATCACTTTAAATTTCTGTGGAGCTTTCTCAATATGCAGTGTGCTTCATACTTGAACCCATTTTGATGAGCAAAAAAAAGGCTTAGATAACTAGGATGAATCAAATTTCCATGCCCATAAAAGTCCAAAGCACGCCAAATGGTGTAAAGAACAAAACAACAATTATGGTAAGACAGAATGTCCATAATGAGATACCAAATTATTCATTGTTTGAAACAAAAAAGAATCAGCTCCAGAAACTCTAAAAATATGACCAGTAAACAGACGATTGGGAGCAAAAACTACGGTCTACAACAGGATACAAAGTGGATGGATGACAACAGAACATTCTAGTAGCTTTTTAGTAAGATGATGATAACCTCGAGGCAGAGGGTAGCAATAATATCTTCATCCTCTTCAACTATTGATAAAATAGGCTTCAACTGGCTGACAGGATTGGGACCACCAACCTCCGGCATGCTCATGGACAGCCATGTTGATGTTCTCGAAAGTGAGCACAATGCAAACATGGCACACCTTTGATGCAGGGAATTCACAAGAAAAAGCATGAAAATGACAGGCAGGAAGCAGACGAACATGGGCTAAGAAATTCAGTCTGATGGTGCATATTAGAATACATATTGTAAGCCTATATATTTTAGGCTGTCACCATGAACTTAGTAATCCACGGTATCCACCCCACCCCACCCCACCCCCCATGGCACATGCACTGGGACTCTCCTCTTATGATAGGCACAGGAATCAAACAAGAGAACTCCCATTTTGGGAACCAAATTTCAACCGCCTAAGTTATGTTGCTCTGCTCACATGACGTACTATGTGATGCTTCGCTGCCATAGCAGGCAGAGGATGAAATATGCAATAGAATTGTCTCCTTAGCCAGTCACCCTCGTGGACAACAATGACGGGCACCAGCCAACCAGGTGAAAGTAGTTCAAATTGGAAAGACTTGCAGTCAATATAGCATAATGTTTGCAAGAATCAACCTGAACACAAATAATCGATCAAGTTCCCACTTGTCAGCAGACAACTAGGAACTGCTCCGTACTAGGTTAGATTCCTAAACTATAGGTGGGCCCCATAACTGAAAGAGTACTTTTGTCCAAATCAAGGTATGTCATCAACTAAATACCTGTAATACAGATGTCCATTGTTTAATGCCTAGTACCTAACTGTTGCACTGTTGCATATTATTTCCCTATATGACAACATGAAGGACGTCATGCTGTTGTACACCAACATGGCCAAGATAGATATTGTCCCCATCGGCTGAAATTAAGTGATGCGGGCATCCAGCCATGACGCTTAAACCGAAGAAGACAACGTCGCGCAACTCAAGTTTGATTCGATCAATTCACAGATTTTTTCATGTTTTTTTTTTTATTTTTTGGTTTTTATTAGTAGTTGTATTTTTTTTTAAGTACCACATCGACTGTGGTTTGGGAACTCAAAACTTGTAAGGCCTATAAATACAGACCAAGCGTTTTTATTTTGATTATGAAGATTATTCAGTGAAATTGATTTCCTCTCAAAGTTTAGAAGTAATCCTAATTATCCTCTACATAAAAATCATAGCCCTGTTTCTTCTTCTCTCTTTTCTCCACACCTTAAATCGACTGCCGTCATCACTAGCCTTTTCCCTCTCATCTTTCCCCAACTCAGCCGCCCAATTCCTTTCTCTTTCCTTCATCTCTTATTTTCTCTCCTTTGTTCTTTTCTTTCCCCACCTGAGAACCCAACAGCCCCGCTCTCTTTCTTTTCTCTTCCCTACAACAGCGCCCACAAACCAATCTTCATCTTCACCTCTCCTCTCACGCGACAACCAACTACCACCATCACCTCCTCCCTCAACCGTCCATGCAGCAGCGCATCATCACCCTCGCCAACACCTGAACCCCGCCCCTTCTTCTTTCTCCCCTGCTGCCCCAACTAAGCTGTGATCTTTCACCGCCCGAGCTCCATGTCGGCCTCCCCCAAGTGTCGCAGCAACATCATACCTCTCCTAGTCGTGCCGCGCCGCGCCGACGAACCGCCCACCCAGCACGTGCAAGCAAACAAAGAAGCACAAATCAATTTGGGTTTCAAATTCAAGCCCAACCCAGACCCGTACCCGCTTCAAAGCTCAACCTGAATCCACTACATAAAGAAACAAAGAAAATTCGGGTTTAAGTCATTAACCCCGCGAGCTACAGTTCCCTACCCGACTGCTATAGTAACAGGTCCAGACATAAACATGTTAACAATGCCTCTTCATTTACGGGTTGTATCTCTCACATCCGGCGTCCGATTCAGGTGTTTTCGAGGCGTTATGATCATGACGCCGAGCCCTACATATCGGCATCCTCTACAGGTCACTAAGATCTCTGTGATCCTCAGTAGGTTACTTTTTTTAACTTTGTCCATTTACTTGTGAGTTGATACTCATCTCTATTATTCTATCGATTATATCTGCTGCCACTGAATTGTGAGATTGTGAGGTTCTGTTTGCCCTATGTTTACTGATTATATACATTGATTTTATAAGTTTTGTCATTATAACTGAGTAGTTGTATCACTTTATTTTAGATTGAGAATAGTAATAATACACTTGCACATTTTGTTAAATCCATTTGTTGCAATATTTGTTTTAACTATTTTCCTAACCAAGATCGCATAGTTAGTGAAACGTAGCAAGTTTATTAAATCACTAATTTCTGACTTACGCATCACCGTTTCACATCATTAAGTCACAAAGTTAGCTCTTCAAGATTTCTCTGCAATGTATTTACTCTTCAAGATTGCTATGTAATGCATTTCCCGCCCAGAAACACATCGTTAACCATGTTTGACAGTAGAAAATTAGAAATCCTATCACTTTGAACTTCACAAACTGCCATTGTTGCACCATTCTGGGACTCTGGGAGACTGAAAAGGAAAGGTGCTGATAACAAATACTTCATCGTGTACATGGATGTAGGGTATCATTTTCATGTTTCTCTTAAGTCGATCAATTAGAATCCAAATTATGAAATTTAGTATCAGAAAAGTTAAATGAGTAAAAGGTAAAGAGAAAAATTAGTTAAAAGAAATAGCAATCAGAAGAAATATGTTAACAAATACTCAGAAACTAAAATATCTAAAAACTAGTTAGCAACGGAAGAACGCACCTGCACAGCAACATCACTAGCTTCTACTGCATAAACCTGATGACAGAAATATTGAAAATTCATACTGGCTCCTAAAGGATATTGAAATTTCACGTAGAAAGAAAATGTTAAGTAACAAATAGGAAATACAGTGAAGCCATATTCATGCATAGGATGCAAACAAGGATCCACACATTTTGGACGCAACCATAAGTACAATAGTGAGACGGGACAAGCAATCTTGAAAAACTAGGGTATGATACACTTGGGCTACAAGAAGAACATGCATGCATATGTACATACATACATAGATACTTACGAGCATGCATTGAAATTATTTTTTACTTGAAATATCAAATATTAGCATCAAAATGAAGAGAAAACAAGTAATATAAGAACAAGATAAGATAATTCATTAATACAGACACGTATAAGATTCTGCATTTTTACATTATTTCTATCTTAAGTGCCCACAATGAGCAATATATCAGAGAATCCACAACGAGCCGTATATTGGAGAATGAGGACAAATAATATCTTAAGAAGGCAGATGAATGCTTCACGAATACTGATAATTAGTTACACAAAAATTAAAAACATGAGCATGAGTTCCATAAGAACTTCTAAGTGAAAGAAAATAGATTATGGAAACATATGTTATCTATGTGAATTTTAATAGAAACCATAGCTAAGGCGCAGATGTGTGTCTGTGACTCTGTTTATTCCTTTACATTGGCCTCTTTGCATCTACTTGACTCATTAATTTAAGGTGTGCCTCCATCATGGCAACAGCTCTGAATGGATTCCAAAAACTGTGTCATTTCATATGTGGGCTCCTGCATTCATTTCCCAATTTGGGCACATTACTCAAATCCTGTAAAATATGAAGTGTGTCCTGCTCTGATTTCTTGCATGAAACTAAAACACATACATTTAAACTACGATATTGGCCTTGATGACAGAATATTTATCAGGAGCACTGCATCAGAAATATAGCTGTGGGTAGCATAGATGTAATGTATGTTATATTAAATCTGTGGGTACTTTCATTTAGTTATAGTTTTTATTGCTCTTCAGAAGCTATACGAATCCCTTTGTATGATAGCATAAGGTTATGAAATCTTTTAGAATCATCAAAGAACATTACAAGTTGGACGCAGGAACCCAAGCAAATACATTGGTTTTATATTGATAACAAGTAAAACCATGAAAGTAATGCAGATATGTTTTTGTTGAACCATTAGAACAGAAAAGGGTTTACAAGCCACTCATCATCAAGTACAACAAATTATATAGTACTGTATTATGAAGTAGAGTTATAGCCTAATATTGCCTAAGCGCGTCAACTTTCAAAATTGGATCTGATGGAGAGACTCAACACTGGTGACAAGTGCCCAGCCCAAGTAACAAGATATCATGGTAAAGTACAAGCAGAATTGATAAATGTACTGCAAAAAATATGGAATGAAGAGAACACTCAGCATGATGAGTCTTACACGCCTAGCACCAGCAAGAGCAAAGAATATAGAAAGAATGCCTGTTCCATAGCCAACATCTATTACAACCTATAAATAAATATTCAAGAGGGTGAGATGAATGGACATGACATGTATATTGCAATAAGTGAGGGCACTTCTTATTTGCCCATTGCCCATAGAAAACAAACTTATTCGCGGGGCGGGGCGGGGGGGGGGGGGGGGGGGGGGGGGGGGGGGGGGGGGGGGGGGGGGGGGGGATGGGGATTGACTATTTTGCCTGAGATAAAATTCTGGTGGCTCATAATAGCATTTCTGTAAGCGTCAGTCCGCACATGGTCCTGTGAACTATAGACAAGAACTAGCGAAACTGACATGAAGTGGAATTTCATGATATGCTATGGACTCCCTGATTAATACTTTAGCCCCTAAGTATGAACTGCTTAAGATCTGGCTAAAAACTACATGATTATACATAAAACGTAGAACAATACAAGGCGCTTAAATGACAAGTCAAAGATAAGAAATTAATTCAACAAACTGCATCTGGTGTACACCTCACCTTAGATAAATGTGTTGTACATCGTCCTATTAAAGTGGCATTGCGCCTAAATATATCCTTTTGCCCACTCAGAAGTGAACATTTTCTAGAAAATAAATTTCAAGCAAGAAGATTGCTGACATGATCCGCATTTAATTTTTAAAAAAAAACAATTCACACATGAATTTCAAAATTCAATTGACTTTTACCTGTTATCATGATACTACAATCCATGGGATACCAGGAGATTAAATGGGTTCGAGATTCAACCTCCACTCTATAAATGAGAATTGAAGATCAATTTAACTATTAAATGGCAGAGAGACGACAGAAAGAAGAAATGCAGTGAGAAAACACTGAGATGGTGAGACCTAGATGTGAAAAATCAGAAGTCCTTTTCTCAAAAATTGAACAATCTGAATTTTTATTATTAGAGACAATCATTGAACAACAATCTATATACAGTATGGCACATCAGAACCCATGGTTTTGGGTTGTGAAACTAAAATATTTTACAGTACCCCAAAGGCAAATACTTTTACTGGCTTATAAGATAGAATTTATTGTGCATCAGGAAGAACATTTAAAACATTATCAATGTGAATCCAGAAAGCCAAACCAAAATAAGAAAAAGGTGATGCACAGTTAGTGGACAGTTCTTCTTTTTCTTTTCTTTTTTCAAATATAGAAACTTGACATGCAGATTCCTAGCTGATTTTTCAATAATGTGACTAAGAAAATCAGAGTCCAACGTTCTTATTATGGAAGGAACAAGAATGCTCTACACCTAAACATACTCCAACTATTGCTCTTATTTTAGGAAGCTATAAGAGTACCAAGGGGAAAGTTGAGAGGGCACTTCTAGGGCTGCAAATCAGGCTAGGTTACACGTGTCCAACCCAAAGATAGGTTGATCGGCTTGGCTTTTCAAATTTTGGGTCGGCCCTGGGCCTCAAAACATCAATTCAATTTGAACTCAAATTGCTTGACCCGACCAACTTAATATATTAATATATATATCATTTATGTGTTATTTAACAAACACGGCCACACCAGAGATCAAAGTATCGGCCGAGTCGTATCCGACTCGGCCACTGCCGATCTGACTCGGAGGCCCGAGTCGACCGACGGGCGCCGAGTCGAGTCCGAGTCGGACCCGACCCGGGTCGACTCGGCGCCCGTGAACCTTCATTTAAAGGGGCTGAGTGAGAGAGAGAGAGAGATCAGATCTGATCTCTCTCTCTCTCTCACGCTGCCCCCTCCCTCTCGCGTCCCCCCGCGTCGCCCTCGCCGTCGCCGTCGCGTCGCCCTCGCAGGTAATTCTCCCTCTCTGTCTCCGTCTCTCTCTCCGCTGTGTCTCTCTCTGTCGGACTCTCTCCCTCTCCCTCTCAGTCTCTCTCTCCCCCCTCTCCCTCTCTCTGTGCCTCTCTCTCCTCCTCTGTGTCTCCGTCTCTCTCCCTCCTCCTCTGTGTCTCCCTCTCTCTCCCTCTTTGTCTCCGTCTCTCTCCCTCTCCCTCTCCCTCTCTCTGTGTCCCTCTCTCTCCCTCTGTCTCCGTCTCTCTCTCCCTCTGTGTCTTTCTCTCTGTCGGACTCTCTCTCCCTCTCAGTCTCTCCCTCTCTGTGTCTCTCTCTCTATGTCCCTCTCTCTCCGTCTCTCTCTGTGTCGGACTCTCTCTCCCTCTTCCTCTCAGTCTCTCTCCCCCTCTCCCTCTCTCTGTGTCTCTCTCTCTGTCCCTCTCTCCCTCTCTCTCTCCTCCTCTGTGTCTCCCTCTCTCTCCTCTCTCTCTCTATGTTCCTCTCTCTCTCTCAGTTTAATTATTTGAGTTTAATGTAATTTAATTTAGTTTAATTTAGTTAAACTTAGTTTAAGTCAATTTAATTTAATAAAATTTTGTAATTATAATTAAGTTAGATAATTTAATAATTTTATTGAAGTTAGGTAATTAAGTTAGTGTAGGTTAATCTAGTATAAACTAGTTTAGTTTAATTTAATTTAGTTTCATTTAATTGAGTTTAATTAATTTAAATTAGTTTAGTTAACTTAATTTAGGTTAATTTAATTTAATAAAGTTTTGTAATTAAGTTAGGTTATTAATAATTTTATTTAAGTTAGGTAATTAAGTTAGTGTTGCTTAATCTAGTATATACTAGTTTAGTTTAATTTAATTTAGTTTCATTTAATTGAGTTTAATTTAATTTAAATTAGTTTAGTTAACTTAATTTAAGTTAATTTAATTTAATAAAGTTTTGTAATTAAGTTAGGTTATTTAATAATTTTATTGAAGTTAGGTAATTAAGTTAGTGTTGCTAATCTAGTATAAACTAGTTTAATTTAATTTAGTTTCATTTAATTGAATTTAATGTTGTTTTAATTTAGTTAATTTTAGTTTTAATTTAATTTAACAGATAATTTTTTTAAATTTCAGTATAGCTCCAAAGCAACGCGATATTGGATGGGAACATGGTACCCCTGTTGGTGGAAGTAGAAAACTTGTGAAGTGTAATTATTGTGGGAAACAAGTCCATGGTGGTATCACTAGATTGAAGCAGCATATAACACATATACCCGGTCAGGTGGAAGGATACTTGCGAGTATAAAAAGAGGTATCTCAAATAATGAGACGACATCTTTCTGAAGGTAGCAAAGAAAGAGCGGCCATAAAATCCAAAAAAGAGCGACTTATGAGATCTTTAAGTGAGAAAGATTTTTATGATGTGACCGAAGAAGATTCTGATAATGAAATTAAAGAAGTTGGTGGTTTAGAAGGAGTTGAAAGAAGACAACTAAAACAAGCTATGAAAGAAAGTCGTGAAATGGATTGGAGATCGGCAGAAGGAGTTGATATTGGTGGCAGCAGTTCGCAGCCTTCAGGATCAGGGAGTAACCGTGGATTGCGTCAGAGTATGACTATGAGAGAAGCTGAAATTCCAGCTTGTGGTATTGATCCTTACATGTTCCCAACAAAACAGAAATCAATCAAAAGCATGTTCTCAACTGAGAATATTAAAAAGGTTGAAAAATCCATGGCGAAATTCTTTCACTACAATGCAATACCATTCAATTCAGCTGATAGTGATCCTTACTACCAAGCCATGATTAATACTATTGCGGAGGCAGGCCCATGTGTAAAAGGCCCTATAGGGTACCAGATTGACAATCTATATTTAGAGGAGGAAATGAAAGAAATTGAAGTATATTGCTTCAATAAAAACAAAATGGCCGCAGTATGATTGCACGATCATGTGTGATGGATGGAGTTCTCATAATAGAAAGCCTATTGTTAATTTTATGATTTATTGTGATAGAAGCATGATCTATAATACTTCTGTTGATACTACTAATATCTCGAAGACTGCTGATTATATATTCTCGCTAATGGATAAAGTTGTTGATGAAGTTGGTGAAGAAAATATCGTGCAGGTTGTAACAGATAATGAGGCAAGTTTCAAAGCAGTTGGTCACATGTTGATGGAGAAGAGAAAATAATTTGTTTTGGTCTCCCTGTGCAGCACATTGCATTGATTTGATACTTGAAGATATTGCCTCTTTGAAATCAGTCAAGAAGACATTAGATGATGCTAAGATGATCACATCATTCATTTACAATAGCCTCAAAGTAGTTAATTTAATGAAGCTATTTACCAGAGATAGAGATTTGTTGAGACCAGGTATAACACGGTTTGCCACCGAGTTTATTTCTATTGAAAGCCTTATTCGCTATGAGCACAAGATTTGAAAAGAATGTGTACGACTACAGAATGGCGTGAATTCAACAAGGAAAGGAGTAGAAGAAGTGTGCGAGATAAGGTTTCTAATCTCATTCTGACTGACCGGTTTTGGAAAGGCAAGAGAGGTCCAAAACATTATGGATCCTCTTGTTAGAGTCTTGAAGATAGTGGACCAGGACAAGAAACCTACACTATCTATTATATATGAAGCTATGGATAGAGCAAAATTGGCTATAAAGGCATCAAATAAGAACTGAAAGAAGTACTGGGATATCATTAATAGAAGATGGGAGGGACAATTGTATAGACACTTGCATGCTGCTGGTATTCATTTGCCTAGAAATCATATTTTTTGACTAGAAATTGAAACTGTCATACCATAACAATCATGTGCTTACATTATTATAGCATATTTTTAAATCCAGCACTCCAATATTCAAAAAACTTTTCTACACATCCAGAAGTGAGAAATGAATTAAAGGAGGTCATTAAAAGATTGGAGCCAGATTTGAATAAACAAGCAAGAGCTATTAATGAGGTAACAATAATTTATTTATTTCATCGATATAATGTTATGCAAATATTAACACTTGTGATGTGTATTCTTACAGATAAAATTATTTGTGGATGGAGTTGGAGAATTTGGAAGCTCACTGACTAGAAGAGCAGTGCAACAATCTCTTCCAGCTGATTGGTGGATTAATTATGACAAAGAAGCCCCCAATCTGCAGAAAATTGCCATCAAAGTTTTAAGCCAAACACGTTCTTCATCGGTTTGTGAAAGAAATTGGAGCACGTGGTCGCTGATTCATACAAAATTGCGCAACCGGTTGGCAATGAAAAAGTTGCATAAACTAGTATTTGTGCATATAATATGCGGTTGCGAATAAGAAACTTGACATGCAAAAGCGACACTGATGATTATTACAACCAAATTGATCTGAACAATATTTTCAATGATGATGATATTTGGATGAGTGGATTCGTGAGGGAGAACAGCCGATGTTACCACCAGATGACTTAGGTTGGTTGGATGAAGGTATTCGTCGTAGTGACGAAAGTGGCAGTGATGGCGGTGATGATGGTGATGGCGGTGATGATGACGGCGGTGATGATGATGGCGGTGATGGTAGTAGCGTGGTGGACTGGTGGTGGTGATGGTGATGGTGGTAATGATGAAGAGACTCATGGTGTTGGTGGAAGCCAACGAGGTGGTGCTTTAACATGAGATTCAGAATATTATGCCACACAAGATACAGATCATGGAGGTCGGGTGGGGATTTCGCAACAGCGTAGGCATTTAGATCGGTTGGTCGATTTCAGTTCTAGTGATGATTATTCGAGTGAACATGATAACTACTCACATGGTCATCATAGTCTTGAAGGCCATTTACTGGGGTTGGATTTGACATCTGGCCAATATTCTGGCACTGATTATTCTAGCACTGGTGAATATTCTACTAGCAGCGCTGAATATCGGGGTTTTGGGTATTATCACCATGGAGCTGATATTGCACAACCTCTACCGTCATATTACTCTGATAGTGGATCCTCTGGCCAATCATCTCAGCCTATAGGATCTCACCCACAAACATATTATTATCCTTATGGAAACTATATGCCTGATTTCTATACTTATCGCGGGGATGATGATAATGATGATTTTGTGCTTCCTCGTAATTCAATGTGGAAATGACTATATTAGCAGGTACTTATGAATTATTTGTGCAATTTACTATATTATGCATGTATTTTGATATTTTTTTACCGACGACGCTTGTATTTATACTTTCACGTTATGTTTGAGTGCTAGGTGATATGTTTTGAATATGTGATACATGAATTTTGATATCTACATTTTTTTATGATTTGTCATGAATTTTTCATAATTTTTTTGACGTTCTATGTAGCGTTTTGCGCGTATCGTCCGAGTCCGATCCGAGTCGCGAGACCGATCCGTCTCGGTGCCGGTCGAGTCGGCGGCCAAGACCGAGACTTTGAACCATGGGCCACACCCACACGGAAAGATGAACCTTTTTTTCGTTTTCTTTTTTTTTTTTTTTGGGGTAGGGGGGGGTGTGGTGGGGTGTGGGGGTTGTGTTGGGTGGTGTTATTGTATAAACATGATCCCTTTGAAGACCAAGTTCAATTAAAAACTAAAAACTTATGTCTTCCCTATCATCTTGAAACTTAAGAATGAGATTAAAAGTAAAAAGAAAATGAAAAACTTACCTCAAAGAGTAGAAGTTATTTTATTTAACGTCAAGCACTGTCAAACTGTCTATAAACACACTCACGTGCGATGTATTTTATGGTGAGTTATTGAAGTTGTGATCATCCAATAATTACAAGTAACTGTTAGGCTTGGGTATCAAGAGCTGGACGGTGATGGGTCAGGTTAAGGTTTATCATAGAGTCTTTTTCAGTAACAACAAAAAAATGATTTTTCATGGATAAACCAAACCATGGCTGGCCAAGGAAATGTGCCATCTGGAAAAGGTTTTGCCTTTTACTTTGCACGTGAATCAAATGAGAGGGGCTAGATATAAAGGGTGTTTTCTAGATAAACCATAGCAAGTGAGAAACAAAAAAGCCAAAGTATAGTGCATGTTCTGGTCATTGTCACACTCTCTCAAAATCACTCATAGCTCTCACATAATTCCACAATTTGTCAAAGCTTTCTTCACATCACAAATTGCCTAAAAAGTTCTCTAAAATTCAGGTAAATTTTTAGTAGTTGACTAAAATGAAGACAACGGACAGGTTTAGGAGTTTGATAAAGGCCACAGTTTCAACGTTCTTCCCAATGCGTCACATTTAGCACACAAAACCCTAAACCCTAATTTAACAACTGACCAAGCTTCAGATGTTCAGAACCAGCACTACCTTGATCATCTCTTCGTGGATTCCCACATGAGAGTAAGGCTGGAAGTAGGCAACATCGAACGCCGCCCACTGAGGAGCCGACGAAACCCTATCCACCTGCGGCGACGACGATGACGAAGCTGAGGGCGAAGCCTGAACGAACCGCCACGTCCGCCGCCGCCCCGGCCCCTCCGGATCCGGGCCCCTTTCTGCGGCTCGTAGTGGGCGTACCCGTTACTGTAACCCGATCCACCGCCGGGCATCATCTCGGCGAGAGAAGGAGGAGAAGAAATGGGGGAGATTTGAAGTGGGGGAATTTGATTTGAGAGCAAATTTTTTTTTCCCTTTAGCTTTGTTATTATTATTATTATTTTTTTCCTTGTGAACTTGTTGCTTACTTTCCTTGGACCTGTAAGCTGAGGTCTGTACTCCGTATCTTTGCAGTGACAGAATTTTTCTGCTTTGTGGTATTTCTGTTTGTATTTTTATGTCATATATTAGTTTCTATCGATCCAATGACATTTCTAAACTATCTTTTTTTTTTTTTCTTTTCTGATAATTGTTTGAAAGAACATGTATTAAACAATTAGATTCAATTAATTTCTGATTTGGTGTTTTTCACCAACTAAATACGTCCCACCAAAAATAAAATTATTATTTCTGTGATAAATACGTATAGTATACTCTCAGCATGTGAGAATACATAAAATGATTTCAAAAAAATCTTATTTTCTAAAAATTCCTTAATTTTCTTCACATGTTTCTCTCGACATTTGTCTTCCAACATCATAGCTGTCGTGTATTGTTATCATAATTGTTGTTCTCATCGCCATTGTGGTTGCGGTTATTGCTATCGTGATCATCGTTGCTACAACAATAACATTGCACACTCGTTCTAACCCCATAACCTACGATGATCGTTGTTCATTGTTATTGCACCACCAACTTACTATAGCAATTACCACCACTATAAAACGTCAATGTGTTGTTCTTGTTGTTTCCACTAAGTAGGCAACTAGCTGCCATGACAACCGTCAAAGTCAGTAACATTAACTATCATCGTACGCCCCTCTTATGTCCGTTAGTATTGTCACTTATGCTATTTGTAAATTTTCATTATTATCACCATCATTTAATGGCACCAACGTCACTGTTAACTATCACTGTTACCATTACAACTACCACTGTTTTGATATCACCATCCTCACACCGCACATGGTTAGTTTACATGTACTCGGCATCACACTTTTTAACACATCAACCAGGGTAAAATATATTGATTGAAATATTTGAATTAAACCAAATCACAGTAATATACCATTTTTAAGATTAAATCAAAATCCTGAAAATTAAAATCATATTCATATATCATGCATTTCATTAGGACTGCTAATAGGCTCAGAAAACGCATGACTAGACTCGAGATTGCTCGATAAAAAACTCATTCAGGCTCGTTCAATAACTCAAATGAACTAAACGTGTGAACAATTATCTGCGCTCGATTATAATTAGACTCAGCTTGGCTCGAGCTCGACTCGTCAGTGAATCGAGCTTGACTCCGAAAAGCCATAACAAACTTGTATCGATATTAATTCTCATATCGGGTCAATTTAGTGTTTTTAAATGATGTCTAGTCTGATATTTCAATTCGTTGACAAGTCCAATGCAACAATTTTTTTTTTTCCCCCCCTTAAAAAAAGGAGAAATTACTTACCCTGAACACTAAATAGAAGCAAACTCTTTTTTACTTTCTTTTTTTCTCAGAGTCTGACATCTTCTTTTTCTCTCTTGCTTATCATAGTAGATGTCCTAGTCTTGGTTGAAGAGAATTGGATTTATCTTCTAAGAAACATTAAGTTTCTCTATTTTGTTCTATTTTTCTTTATATTTTTCATCCAAAGATTTTTATTTTTTTTGGAACCAATCGGAAACTATATTACTTATAATTTTGAAAGTCTTGAACAAAAACATATTTTTCAGAATAGAACTGTTTACTAAGATAGCAACTAAAATAATACTATGTATTTCTAAATTATCACTGCTCACTTTTTAAAGTTAATTTCAAAATCGCTAAGACTACTATTAGGATTAGAATCTATATTGCATTATAATAAATTTTAGAATAGAGATTTGCTTATTATTTTTTATTAAAATTGTATTAAGATTTTTCCTTATCATATATATATATATATATATATATATATATATATATATATATATATATATATATATATATAGTCATTGCCTGCATCAATAATATGCAATTCAAAAAAAAATTCTTCCATTACTGTAACATGGTATCAAAATAAGGTCTCTTCTAGTCATCGTCAATAGGCCAACAACGAGTCTATGTTGGGCCATGCTCTTGTAGTCATGTCCAACACCGGGCCATCAGGCCCATCACTCCAAAGAGCTCTTTCTAATCTTTGATAAAAGTTCCTCCACAAAAATCCCTCAAAAAAAAAAAAAAAATACCCAATACAATTTCTTCATCTTCAACAAACATCCAAACCCCCCCCCCCCCATCCTCACCACAACCTCTCTCCTGCGCGCCAGCGCCGACCTCATGTCCACCTCGCCTACACGCGAGCTGCGAGCCAAGCCCGCAGCAGCACATCCAGATCCCGCGGCCAGTCTCGCTCCACCTGCACGAACCCCCGGGCCCCTCCGTCGACGTCTACATCTCGCCGGAGGACCTTCTTCTCCTTCACACTCAAGGCCACACTGCCCCGTGTGGTCGCCTACGAGCCAAGCCAGCATCTCACACGTTGTTGCGCGTCAGCTAGGCCACCCGGACTTCCTCCCAGCCATACCTCTTCAACACTCCGTCAGTCGCGTACATACAAGCACGTCACCTTTCACCTGCTCCTCTCCGCGTGTTCCCGAAACCGTCACTAGCGTCCCGGCCCGCGTTGGAGCTTCATCTTCCTCCACACTTCGCCGACGACTCCCGAAATCAATAGCAAACATCGCCGACGTGACCTCACTTCGAGTCAGACCTCGGACGCTAATAGAACCCATCGGGTTCAGATCTCAACTGGGTGCCCTCGTCTCACTTCCTCTCCGTGTCTCGGATCACCGCCTGCAAAACACAGCTGAAGATCACTTCAAATTGGTTTCAGAATCATATCAAATCTGACCACCGATCATTACCGGTGAAAGCCTTTATTGCACTTTGTGCAGCGCTAGCCACTTCAAATTGCACAAAACCAAAACAAAATCCTTGCGGCTCTGCGGTTCCTAACTTGTATCCCACCGGACTTGATGGAACCAAATTTCTTGAATTCTTCTTCTCGCTGCGCTGATCTGACTGTATTCTACTAGTTACATTGATTCGAGTGCGTCTACTATTGGACATCACTATATTCTATTAGCTGCACTGTTCCGAGTGCGTTTACTAGCGGACTTCATCATATTCTATTAGCTGCACTGGTTCGAGTGCGTCTGCTGGCGGGCATTACCAGATTTTACTCGCTGCACTGATCTGAGTGTATTTACTGGCGGACATCCCCAGATTCTATTACTAACTATATTGGTCCGAGTGTGTACCGATGGGTATCACTGGTCTACTGCAGTTAATCATATACATCTGTTAGCTTATTAAATCGTTCTTTCTAAGTTTGAGGAATTTTTAAAATCCTAATTTTTCTTTTCTTTTTCTTTTGTTTTTTCTTTTTAGATTTGGTGAATTGTTTGGCAAATTCATGTTGGTTTCCCACCATGAGTTTGAAGAGGGTATTAAGAGTACTATTAGAATTAGAACCTATGTTATATTAGAACAGTAAAAAGAATAGAGGTTTCCTTATTATTTATACCTAGATATTGCCCTCATTAATAATATGTAATTTAGTTTTCTATTTTTTTCAATTATTATAACAAGAATATACTTTTTATTAGCATGATAAATAACTCGAAAAGCTCACGGCTTGGCTTGAGCTCGTTATAAGCTCACTTAGGGCCGTTTGATAACCGAAACGGACAAGGTTTGAGCAATAATTTAAGTTCGGATAAATAATCGAACAAATACGAGCAATCTAAAGCTCCACTCATTCGGCTCGAACAGAAACCCTACTGGCATCAGTGCGCCGAGCCAAACATACAAAGCGTTGCTTGCTCCAACTGGCCCTGCGATTATCCACCTGCAAGTATTCCTCTTTGCTAATACTATCCGTAAGTTACCTAAGCTCTCATTTCCTCATTTTTAATTATACAATCCTAGCCGTTTTTCAAGGACGTGTACAAATACTACTGCTGCCACTAATAACCGTATTTATTGTCACAGTAGATCTCATTTTATAATTTTAATTTTAATTATAGTTAGTTTTATAGAATAGATGGAGGTAATACGATAAGATATAGAGACTAAAGCTCTTTGTGAAGACATATTGCTCGATAAGAATGAGTGAATAAAGCTGACCTGTCTAATCCGTCGTAATTCTCTTTTGATTCATGTAGCCTATCCCAAATACTTGACAAATGACTTTGTTGTTGTTGTTAGTATGACAGAATCTCAACTATTTTTTCAAAAAAAATTGAACTTTTTAATTTTTCGGGTCCCTCTAAAATTTCAAATTCGGGAGTAAATCAAAGGATCCAGATACCGGTTCCCTTGCTCTATCAAAAGGGGGAATCCGATTTCGGCATCTTTTGTACGTCGCGTTTCTCGCTCTGCGGGCTCAGTTCTGACGGTAAAGCTCCATTCTTTTCACTTCAGACCGCTGCAACTGTTTTACTATTTTGCATTTTAAACCCATTTTCCTTTTTTTTTTTTGGATTTTTGTTTCTATTTACAGCGGCCAAAGAAGTACCTTGATGGTTTTTACTTCTAGGGTTTAAATCGAAGGGAGCAGCAAACTTGCGTTAATGGTTAAACTCAAAACCCTACTATTGATGCAATAAAGGTCCTTTTTGATCCTGGCGATGTCTGTTCCCTTATCATCTGAGGTTATAAAACCTAGACCTCGGTCAATTCTCACTCTTCTCGAATCCTTCATCAGTTCTCTTCGATTGGAGTTGTTTCTGTCTGTTGTTCCCCTTTTCTTTTCGTCTTAGACTGTGAACCCAGAGGTAGTTTAGCTCAATTGTCACTCTTCTCCCAGCTTTGGGAAAACCCAATTTTACTCATTGAGTTCTTGGTTGCGAATTTGGAGGAAAATCATGGAGTCTGGCGACCTTAATGAATTAGGTGAGTTCTGTAGTTTATGTTTTGACGAATTTCTACTAAAAGGAATTTTTTTTTTTTTTTTTTTTTGGGGGTGGAGTTTTGGCTGTTTTTAATGGTTTATTGGGTTGCAGACTACATGGATGACGTAGCCTTTGCAGATTATCTGCAGGAAAAGAGTGAATCGTGGAGCTGGCAGCAGAACAAGGCATTCGAGAATTCCCTGGCGATGTACTTGGATGACAGTGGTGATCAATGGAAGAGAATTGCGGCGGATGTACCGGGAAAAGCTGTTGAGGATGTTGTGCACCACTATCAAGTTCTGGAGGAAGATATCAATGCAATCGATGGGGACCGAGTGCCCTTACCCATCTATTCAGATGATGAGGTGGGCAATGGTGTTGCCCATGGTAAGAAGGGTGGGGACGGAAAAGCGCTGCGGGCTGAGCAGGAACGGCGCAGAGGAATCGCCTGGTCCGAGGAAGAGCACAGGTGAACTTATACTGGTGTTGAATTTTCTTTAATCTTTATAACTATTGGCTGAGGAAGATGCTACTATGTTTTGATTGTTTTCAGCTGTTGCATTAGCCAATTGTTTGGAACTGTTGAGGGGGATCTTTAGATAAGTATATAGTTATATATGCAGATTAGCATAGGTGCACACTAAGCATAAGTTAGGAAATTCTTTTCATAGTACGAGTAATTCTGATTACCTTGACGCATCTTTCAATTTGCATAGCACTCTTCTTTTGTCGCTACTGCTAGAGTTGGTTCAATCTAATTGGTCTTCGGTTTAAGTTGGTGGAGTCTGCATCCAGTAGTGCTCCTTATTTCTTGTGCTTCAGCTAACTAAAGAGTTTTTTGCTTAGTACTCTGTATTGCTTTGTTAATATGTGCCAACAATTCAATTCATGATATGATGTCAACAGTTACATTGATGTCTAACAGTCATGTACTTTGTGGAAATAGGACCTGTCCTTATTAGTGACTTAAGGTTTTTGAGTAAAATTAGTATCACCTCATTCATATCTTGGATAGTTGTAGTTTTCTTCAACTTGTGAAAATGAAGTGTTTAGCATGGGGTTTTTTTTAATTATAAATAATTAGATACGACCATAGATAAGACCAGGTGCTTTCATGTTTACCAAATCAGTATTGCCCACTATATAGCACAAACATGGCACACGACACAAAAGTGGCCAGGCCCAGGGACACAAATACACAAAATCTTAGAAAACCAAGGATACATATACGTTGTAGCCACGAGAATCAAATTATATACAGACAAGCACGCACAACAAGCGTGCACACGTGCACACACACCCCACACATACCCACGTAAGTATGCATATGTTTATATTTGTTTGTATACATACGTTCAAAGAGAATTGGGATAAGGTATGATATAATCTCAAGTTCATGACAACAAATCATATGAATGGATTTTCATATAAACTCTAAAATCTCAATCATATAAACCATGAACTAAACACCATTCGGTTTGAATCCACTGTCTCCAAGCTAATTGTCTTCTAAGTTGGTTCAAAGGCGGACGCATACTGGATGTGTTAGACACGTGGCGTCATCTTGCTTGTGTTGGTGAATATACATGTTGGACCAATACGGCGGCCTCCAGCGCATGTTGGTCCGATACAGGTTGCGTAATATTTCTACATGTATTGCTCGAACTAAAGTGTTTCCATGCAGTAGTAATAGTGGTTCCTGAGTACCAACGTTTTGTTGTTCTCTTTGTTTCCTTACAACTGTGGCGTTTTAGTTGGAATGTGTCTACTAACATGTTCTTGATTTCCCGTCGGTGTTGGGTATCAGCATCCAATTTCTCCAACCTGCCTGCATAATCAGTTCGTACATATGCAGTCTGAATTACGACATAGACTTATTACTTGTGGTCTTTTTGCTCCCTGACACGGTGCTATGGTTGTCAGGTTGACATATCATCCAAGATATTCTAAAATAGATATAGTTGGTGCTTGAAGGCCCTGTTACATATACAATTCCACATTATTCAATATTTCTTTAGCATGTTCGATTAAAGCTGTAAAAACATTGAAATGATCATTCATATCTGGGTTATGTTGGTGTCATCAATATTTTTAACTATTGAATTTAGAATTAGGTATTTAAGCCCTACAGTTCCCCTAGGAGCTTACTCTCATTTAATATTTGATCAATAAAACATTAAATTGAGCTAAGCCAAGTTTATATTCTTGCCTAGAGTGTATCTGAAAATTTTAAAAATTTCACAACTTCATTTAATGATGATTGAAATGAAAAGTATGTAATACCATTCTACACTGTTTGGTGGGGACATTTGTCTTATCAATATGGGGGATAAGCTGATATATATTCACACTAATAGTTGAAGTGTCTTTATTTAGGCTTAGTTTAAACAACACTCTTCAAGATCTGCTTAGCACCATAGAGAGGCGTAATATTTGGTAAACATTTCTTGGACACTTGCAAGCTGACATGTTGAATTGTTGGCAGACCTTTGGTATTATCTCAAGTGTTTTCTTCTTAAAATCAGTAATCTTCTATCATAAGGTTGAAAGTCAACCTTATGATGTTTTGGAGGGTTCTATTCCAAGTTGAGTCTTGGAATAAGGCTTCATCTTGACATTAATAATGCTGTTAATGTGGCATTTCCAAATATGTACGTAGTATGAAAATTCAGAACTCCTAGAAAATGCCATTATATCAAACAGTAACCTGAGCACTTTTCCAAGTAAATTTGAAATTATATGAAGGCTATGACCTTCTACTATATCCCTTTCCCATGATGGTAATTACATATTTTGTTTATTATGTTTTCTCATGCGCTAAATGTTTAAGCTTTCTAATCTGCGGATGTCTCCCTTATGATCAATGTTGAGCCAACTTTGGTAACATTTTGTGAGTAATTTCCTTAAGCCCTGTTTCCATGTCTTCTAATTATCACTAATTACTGGAGGAGACTTTGTTGGATCAGGGTACTGTGAAACATACTTTGCCCCTCCTTCAACAAATGCATCTAATTTGGTTTATAGAATCTCCATCATTTGGATTTCATGCTAGTCCCTTGCTTTTAGTTCCCTTGTTCTTATTGACACAAGTTGTTTGATGTATTGAATTGCCAGGTGCCAATTGTTTTTATACACCCAGATATTGGTAGGGATCCATAAGTTTAATTTCATGAATCACCTTGTTGTCACAATTATCCAATTGAAACATTTGATTGTTGTTGGTGTGAGTTGGTTGATAACCCTGTTTGCGTGCTCATGTTGTGAATTCCATTATCTATTTTTTAAAGCATGCCAAATCTACCACCCTAGATGTCTCATCAAATTGTTTCTTACTAAAATAATAAATTTAGTTCTCAGTCCAGTTTTTCAAGTAATGCCATTGAAAATTGCTGTAGCTAAAAGTTTGGGAACAGTATATAGTTGAGTCAGAGTGATTAGCTAATTGACTGGTCGGGATCAACATCTCTCTTCCAAGTCTTCTAGAAGGAGAACTAGGATCACCACTTAGTTTTTAATAAGGTTAGTAAAAACCACTGCCAAAAATAAATTAGAATTGTTTGAGTGTGCTCTATGTTTAATCAATTCTTTGGTTTTTATGCTATATCCTTAGGTTAGGGCTCTCTATATGAAGCTTAACCAAAGGGGACTTTAGTATGTAATTTTGATTAAAGAGAAGTCCAATGTCATATACATTGTGGTTGAAATTACAACTCGAAAACCTACCACCAGTTATTTAAGCTTTCTAGCTTTTAAAAGGTGGAAATGTCTCAAGGCACATTCTTTGAACAGTGATATGAGCTGATGCTATTTTCTGCTATTGCTGATGTGAACCTGAGTTGCAGTTTATTGGTAAACCTACCACCATTTTTCTTTTGAACTCTGCAATGAGCTATTCCAGCTGTGCTTTAAGTCTTCTCACGTGCAATTATATTTAGGGGGAATCAAGATGTGTGTCTCTCTTTCAATGCTTGGTAAGTGATTGATTCCATCTGAAGATCTTCACAATGGTATTGATGCTACCCTACTCTTCCTAGTGTTGCTGTACAATCCTGGAACCTATGCCATTTTATGGGGTTGTGCCATGCTGACCTCTACATCAACTACAGCAAGGCTCCAACGGAAGTCCATAGTGCTCTAGAAGGTTGGCCCAATAGTTCACGCCCATCAAGAGCAGCCAAGGTCCAATGTTAAGCCTACAAAAATGTTTGCTAAATTTGAAGTGGACAGGATCATAGTTATAGATGTTTGTAACGCCCCGATCCTATAGATACGGAGACGTTATGGCGACGCATATACACGAGGTAAAATACCCCTCGTATACGCGTTAAGCCTCAATTGTAACCTGAACAAGCTATGAATCAGAACTATAATAATCAAGGATCACTGCAATAATACATATAAGACTATACATGATAGCAATGAATAACAGGAAGAAAATGACAGCTGAATAGAAGTCAAAGGTGATATCCAGGAATCAAAGAATCATAACAAGAATAAAATGCAAGTATACCAGAATCAAAGGAAGAGGACCCAAGCTCCTCGCAAAGCGTACCGTCTCGTCAAACACCTGCACATTAGAAACAATCGTCCAATAGCTGAACGTGCAAATCCAGGGTCGTCAGAACGCGACCATAATGAGTGTGTGTAAAGGGGAAAGAACTCGTGCAGAAGAAACAATGTGCATAAATAGTAGTAAGAGCAACAGTAAATAGAAAAGGCTAAATAACAAGATAAAAAGCTGAACAGTAATACACATATGATAAAACATGAATACAGGTAGTGAACAAGTGGCACAACTGTAAATATGCAATCAATGTCAAGGCGTGTAATCTATCACATGTCACTAGGTTAGCATCCAACTCAGGTCATAAGTCTGGTCCTGGTCATGATAATCAGGTCATGGTTATAATCTTGAGTCTAACATAGTGATATACAATCAGGTGATTACAGTCAGTCACAAAGCATCAACAGTTTATTATTAATTATGTCAGCGAACACCAATTGTCACATATAATAGACACATCCCATACTACGCCTACCACACATGCCAATCGATGCCCTTAAGTTATTGAAACTGATCGGTTAGAGACATTGTCCATGCTTTAGGTGGGTCCCGTACATACCCGGGACCACGGCCCAGACTCCTGGCGCTGAACCAGGACCTACCGCCAGGTAGTCAAGAACATGTAAACAAGAACAGGAAACATGACGGGGTGCCAGTCACCTCACGGGAACCCTGCAGTGGAACCCTCTTTCGGCTGCGCAACCTAAATCCTAGGTCCACCCAAAATACGGACGCTGTCTCCTCCATCAATCTCCCCAATCCCAGTGCAAGTTGTTTGTTATCATGTTTTAGTTTATCAAGATTATTTAGTATACATGTTACTTAAATCTCTGGGATGACTCAGTGGTAATCACGGTAACAATATCAACATGTGAAAGTCAGGGTACCGGTATAACAGGAGTATAACATGTCAAGTAACAGGATACCGGTGTAACAGGAATATATATAACAAGTAAACATGCGGGTGTTGTTACCGTGTAATAATATTTTCCCAGCAAATTCAGTAACATGAACATGATAGTTGTCAGGTAGATATCAAGCATAGTGAGTCAAGTTTCTCATGTAAACCAGATATTCAGGATAAGTAACAATCTACTGTCATGAATAGAATAATCCAGTCCAAGTATGGAATCAACTCATATCCTCAAGTCCTCGATATAAATAATCTCACCAACTGACAAAGTAAAGACTGCTATCTAATAACTCTGAAGTACAACATATAATCACCAACAAGTAATCTCGCTGATAAGTAATAAACTGGTAAATGGTATCTGGTAACTCCGAAGTACAGTATCACTGATATCAAATAAACTCACTATCATAATAAGTCATCTCTGATAACTGAAGTAATCCAGTCTCTTAACATCATAACAAGTACACATCAACATCTGAATGAATCATCATCAAGTCATCATCAATAAATGAATATCAAGTCTGGGAAGTACTCTACATAAAGTATATCATCTGTTCTCTATAACTCAAGTTCAGTCCATATACCGAACCAGTCGTCATAATCTTTTAGTAAAGTAGGAGCACATCCAATATGTCCTCGATCAGCTGCAATGTAGAATAGCAACTTCTAATACTCAACATCAACGACATAACATCAAATGAACCTCTAATACTCAACTATGAATCCAAGTCATGACAACTAGCTCATAATCCAATAGTTCCATAATCAACTAGTTTCATTACATATCTAGTAATCTGATTCAATAATTGTTATTCCAACATATATCAATATCAGTACTAATCCTCACTCAAACATACAACTCTGATTCATAAGTATTCACAATTCTTCTTCCTATTAAGATCAGTCATGATATCCCAACACTCGGTATCACGACATATCATAAACATGCATCTAAGTTCTATTAGATCAAGTCATTACTACCACTATCCACCTCTTGAAATCATATACATACATCAATGGTCATCACATAATCCATGGATGAAGTCCCAATCCAATAAAGAAACCATACTCAACTGACAGCCCAATATTAGTCGACTAGGGAAACACACAAGTCGACTAGAGGTTGGTGTAGTCGACTAATCAAGTGGGTATAGTCGACTACACCAAGGTCAAGTCGACTGACAGGGTAAGGTAAGTCGACTGATACAGATACAGAGAGTTACACCACTTCCAGGTCCCCCTATTAGTCGACTAGGCTCCTGGGTTAGTCGACTGACAGAGGTGTTAGTCGACTAATAAGTCTGGGAAAGTCGACTAGTCCTGGGCCAGAACAGAAATCAGAGACATCACAACATCTACTCTCTCACACCATAAATCATGTATGTGCCTCTGCTCTTACATAGATCAATAAATACAATCACTACTCTATTCCATATACATGTACACATGAATTCATAATCAAATTAATGCACATAAATATGAGAAATCAAAAGGAGGAGGAGAATACACTCACATTGGGAAACCTGCACGTTACTCGGCGAGTCGCCGTTACGGTCGCCGTGGCGCCGCTCTTCGCTGTCGGACTGCATAGGACGGTAGCCAGGGTCCTGGGGAAGACCTGGCTGCAATCTGGAGGTCTCGCGCTCGCCGGAAGGGCCTGGAATCGCCGCTCGCCCGCTGCTGCGCTGCTGGTCTGGTTCTGGATCTGCTGTGCGCGTCGTCGGGCGAGTCGCTGCCGTGGTCGCTGTGGTGTCGTTCCTCGCCAACGGACTGCACGGGAGGGTGGCTAGGTTGCTGGGGAAGGCCACCGTGCCGATCTCCGACGAAGGTCTGACGTGGATCAGGAGAACGACCAGCTCGCCCGAACTTGCGCAGATCTAGACAGCCTGCAGATTTGGGCTGTTCCTCGCTGTTTTGGTCGCTGTTCGTGCCCGGCTGACGGGTGGTGGCCGCCAAGTGGTGTTGCTGAGTCACCGTGGTGGGGATCCGGGGCTCGGCTGTGCGGCGTGGAGGAGGTCCAGGGCTGCTGTCCTGTTGTCATTGTTGCTGTCCTGTGCTGCTGTCCGCTGGAGATCCGGCCTGAGGTCGGTCTGTGCTGCTGCTGGATCCACCGGAGGCGGCAAGGGGCGGCTGTGCTGGTGCTCTTGCTGCTGCGCCTGGATGTGGGGGTGCGGCCTGTGGTGGAGAGAGATTGGAGATCTTGCCGTGGTGCTGCCCTGCCGTTCTTGGCTGCTGGTTGCACACGGGGGAGGCCGACCTGAAGAAGGGAGAGGCTGTTATTCTTGCTGGTGCTGTCGCTGGACGCGCCAAGGAGGGGGGAGGATGTGCACGGGGCTGTTGTTGCCCTGCTGCTGCTTGGCCGAGGGAAAATGGAGAGGATGGGGGGGGTGGTGCGCTGGACCTGGAGGCGTATGCGGCCAAAGCTAAGGAAGAGGAGAGGGTGCGGCTGTTGGTTGAGGAGATTGAGGAATTAGTTATTAGGGATTTGTTATAGTTTTGGTTAGGTTTAGGGTTAATCCAATGGTTAGGAAGAGATGATATTTATATATAGGGTTTGGATTGAATTAGCTAATGGGTATTGGGTTTGATCCAAATGAATTGAGATCCAAATAAATAATTGGGTAAGATCCGACTAAGTAAATGAGTGTTGGGTTTAGGCTAGTGGGCATGCCAACGGGTAGGATCCAAATAGGTTATGAGTATGCTAGTGGGTAGGATCCAAACGGGTAAGTAGGAATAGGGTGAGAAGCTAAACAAGGAGAGCACCACCTCCACCAAGGTTAGTATTAACACAAATGCCAATATTAAAATAAGCAATACTAATAACAACTAATAATTGTCAAAAACCATTATCACCAATACTCATACTAATATTTAAATTAAATAAAGAACATAATATTATCACTAATAAATATTAATAAACTCTGACAACAAAATAAAGATAACACTATTAGAAATAGCAATAAATAATAATGAAAGAATAATTTGTCTTATATTATCTGAAAATAATTTTGCATATCCAACAATAATAATCTCAAGAGAAATAAATTATCTTGATTAATTAAAATAATCGGTAAATCAAAGTAAATACTTCGAAAAAAATGGAAATACAGTATTATCAAGTAGTGGTTATTACAATGTTAGTCCTATGTTCCTTTCTTGCATTCTTGTGGTTGATCTTTTTTAATGTTCTAAATGTCTTTTTTTATGGCCCAAGCTGTATCTGACATTTTCTTGGTAAGGAACATTTCAGTTGCAAGTAACATGCGTGTGGTTGGGCATGTGCCATTCTTAGTTTTTGAATATTATATTGACTTTTACAGCTCTATTAGACAAATTTTACATTATGATGATCTGCATCTATTTCTGTGACTTTATATAGGTACTAGGTATTGCCTCATTTCGAAAAGTTTATTTAAAGTATTCCTCAAATTGGAACATATGCCTTGATAAGTTCTGCGAGATCTCGTACATTAGAACCCATGTTATGAGTCTAAATCCGTTAGTATGAAACATATTCTCTTCCAAATGAAACCCCCTAGTATATGAAAGAATGAAAAAGTGCTTTCGTTGTTTTGGAATAAGAAGCCTTTGTATGCATGTAAGTTAATTTATTTGGAGCTATTAGAGCAAGATCCACCTTTTGGGGAATATGAGTCAACTGGACATCTAATAGCTTAGATTGTTTTAGTTGGTTATGTAGTTGGTTTATTTTGTCTTAGTTTGTTTTAGTCAGGAGCGGCTCAATTTTTAGGGAGGCCTTAGGCGAAAATTTCAAATGGGCCCTTTTAAAATATACTTTAAAAAAGTAATTAATATTAACTAATATGTTATTTAATCAATATTTTATTGAAAAACAATTTTTCTAATTTTTTGAGATGCAAAATTTTTAGTCATGTTTTTGTATTCAAGTTTTGCTAACGTATTTTTTTTCTATAGAGCAGTTGCAGGCCCTGCCGTCAGTCTGAGGCCTGGGCGACGGAGGCGGTGAAAAGCAAGGCTGCACAGAGAGAAAGAGAGTTTTAATTTTAAAAAATTCTCTAATTATAATTAAATAGTTAGGGAGAGTGAAAAAGACAGCTGAGGAAGTGGAAAAGACTCTCTTTAATTTTAATTAAATAGTTATAGGGAGTGAAGGATATTAGCTTGGGAAAGGGGAAGAGACTCATGCTGACAGGATTCGAACTCACGCAGGCAAAGCCCACACAATTTCTAGTCATGTTCGATAACCACTCCGGCACGCCCAGTTGAACGAACAAAAAATATTTTCTATATTTTATATTTCTTATTTTAGTAAATATTAATTTACACTATAATTTTGGAGGCCTCATTATATTTAGGGCCCTAGGCGACTGCCTCATTCGCCTAGAGGTTGAGCCGCCCCTGATTTTAGTTGGATATGTATCTGGGTTATTTTATCTTAGTTTGTTCTATGGTTATGTAGTTAGGCATTTTTATCTTTAGTTTGTTTTACTTGGTTAGTGTAGTTGGTTTATTTTTTCTTGTTCCCACATTGGTTATGATGGGAGTTCTCATTACATTGCTTTGAAAATTCTCAATATTAATGAAAAATGCTTGTTTAAGCTTTTGTGTAATAAATGTGCTTTTGGGGTGAGATGTCCTAGGGAGAGAGTCCCAATAATTTTATTGGGTTACAAATTCTACGTTGAAATTTCTTAGTGTTTGTTCCCAATTATACCCTTTCTTTTTTCGCCCCCCATCATTTTGGTATCAGATCTAAATTCCTAATTTTCTCTATCAAAATCTCAAGAGCACAATTTTTTTCACCAAAGATAGTATTAGTCGAAAATCGCCCAAACTTGCACGCGGCAATGCTCATCGCCACTGTTTATCATTTCCTCCTTTCAGCTGCCAACTCCATCGTCGTCTCCTGCCGCCAACTTCTTCCAATTCCGCTGCCACTGTTTACCACAATCACCACCACCATCTTGATGCAGGCCTGTTGAATGAATGTCGGCTCCACGACCACCGCCATTGCCTGATTGAGAGCCAGGGAAATCTGCGCTCGACAGGGTTAAGTTTCCCCACAAACCCCGGGGAAATGATGTGGACATCTAATGTCTTAGTTTGTTTTAATTGGTTATGTAGTTGGTTTATTTTATTTTAGTTTGTTTTAGTTGGATATGTAATTCAGTTGTTTTATCTTAGTTTATTTTATTTGGTTATGTAGTTGGGTTATTTTATCTTTAATTTGTTTTAGTTGGTTATATAATTAGTTTATCTTATCTTTAGCTTGTTTTAGTTGGTTAGTGTAGTTAGTTTATTTTATCTTGTTCCCATATTGGTTGTGGTGGGAGTCTCATGTGATGTAAGCCTATAAAAGGTAAAGTCTGCTTTGAAAATTCTCAGTTGATGATTAATGAAAAATACTTGCATAAGGTTTTGTATAGTCAGCATGCTTCTGAGTGAGATGTCTTAGAAGAGAGTCCCAATAATTTTCTTTGGTTAGAAATTCTAGGTTGAGATTTTTTAGTATTTATTCTCAATTATCCCCTTCTTTGTTCGTCCGCCATCAATAGTTTTCTAATAGACCGAGGGATAAATCTTAGTTTTCTTTTATAATGTAAACCTGTATGGCTGTCACTAATATTGCATATTTACTGTCATATTTTTACATTTATTTTGTCATAAAACTCTGTTATTTAATTCATTTTAATGTAATCTGAAGTTTTAAAAGCTCAAACAAATCAATAAAGATCTACTCAAATTCAGAAGTTTCGAAGTCATTCTATTCAAAGACTGGAGCAAATCAGACCAGATGAACATGTTAAAATCAGATTTTTGAATATCTATTTGGTTAACTTGATCAACGGGATAACACAAAATCCAGAACTCAAACTGCAAAACTAATTGGATAAAAGGATAGATCGAGAATCAATGGACGACCAACCCTCTTGATCTGACTCTACGGCCAGACAAAAGCCGCGTTTGCGCGGCTTCGTTGAGTTGGTTGGGGCATTTGCAAACGCGGCTTCGTTGAGTTGGTTGGGGCATTTGCTCCGCCTATCTTCGTACTCTCCCTTATCTCATTTCTCCTATAAATACCTACAAAGCCGAAGGCAAATGAGCACCACTGAGCAGAGAGTTTAGGCTAATTTTTTTTTCTAGTTTTAACTTAATTTTTCTTCTTATGTAATTTTTCATTTTCTTCATTTAACTTAGGTTAAAGAAGAGATTCATCTTAAAAAGAGAGTTGTATCGAGAGTGACACCATTGTAATTCTTTCTTTTTTCTTTCATAGTTTTTCAATTTAATTGAATGTTGCATTTTATGTTATTCTTCTTCTTGTTTTTTTTCCTTTTACTTTCCTCTGAGGTGCTTGTAATCCAAGTGAATCCTATAGCCTCAAACCTGCCTTGCTGTTGTAAGTGCTATTGATGGCTTATGGTGATGGATAACCATTTCTGTTTTTTTTCTCCTTGCACTTTTATTCGATAGCTTAGGTTGGGAATGGGGAAGATTCTATATGCCATGCTTTGCTTGCCTTTAAGCCAAGGTAAGTCCTCGTAATGGATCCAAGGTAAGCAAGCGCCAAAGATGTAAGTATCTTTTAGTTTTCTTTATTTTAATTTCTTAGTTTATAATCTCACTTTTAAGTTACTCTTTCTTTAGCATTCTAATTCTTTCTTTTTTAAGTTAGTTTTCCTTTCTTTTAAAACAACATCACACAATCTCGTCTTATTTCTTCTCCTTTATTAACTTAACTTTTTCTTTTTTATTTAAAAACTAAGAAGAATGCTTTAGCTCGCTTTGTAAACTTGAAAAGAGACTTACTCAAAAGCTTCTATCGCAGTCCCTCATTGTGGATCACGACCTGCATAGCCACTTGTTATATTGGTAACATTGAGAACCTAGCACATTTTTAAATTCTGTATTTTTCTGTGCAGGTAAACCCTCGATCAAATTTTGGCGTCGTTGTCGGGGAGGGACGGTAAGTTTTTCTTTTAGTTACTTAACAGTTAATACTTCTTCTCTGTTTTTGTGCGTAGGGGTTTATATCAAAAAAACTATTGCAGCAGAATACATATAAGTGGTTTTGAGACTTTGCTGTAAAAAGCAGATCTCAGAAACCCTCAGTATTGCTGCGCAAACGCGACAAAAGTCGCATTTTCGCGACATTCTGAGTGAACTATTAACCTGTCTTTTTTGCAAGTTGATTTATTTTCAAAGCTAAAATTTTTGTAGCTAATTTTTTTTCTTGTTTTACTCACTGTATACACTATATTAAATCAACAATAACCAGTATTTGTAATGCTAAAAAAATGTTTAGACTTTGCATTCTAGGACACGTGTCTAATTCGTTTACATTTTACATTACTGTTGAAGAGTGCTGGGGCCAAGGTACGTGTATCTCACATTTAACATAGGAAACATTCTTGTTTGATCACCTTAAGTGTTACTTTTTACTAAATATCTGCACACTTGCACGAAAATGATTAAGTGCATATTCTTGAACAAGATAAGGTGGGGAAGTCATTACCCTACTTTAGCCCAAAAATCATCTCCCCACTCACTAACCCAGCCTAATTAAAACTGAGTAGATGTTGGTCCTAGGGACATCTCGTACTCAATTAGGAGATTAACTTAAGGGGAAAGTTGTTAGAGTCAAATCGATGTCAAAAGTTGGGGATTGAGAGGCGAAATCTCAAAGAATAGTGGTTTGGCATAATTATGCCCATTGCTCAGGCATGTATACTCCCACTGGTCTTGCCTCTACCTGATCGATTAACTTGTGGTCAGATTGCTGCAATATACCTCCCGTGGACAGTCTAACCATTTAGGAGTCGTCTAAGTCTAAGCTCTACCTTAGCATAAGTTAGATTTTTCTTTTTTTATTTGTTTGTTTATTTTTCTTTGTTTGTTTTTGTGAGTTTGTGTAAAATGAATTATAATAACAATTTTTTCAATTTTAATAGTAATCAATATTACATCCCGACCTTTTTTCCGGATAACACCAACCCGACATTTCATAACTTTAGCCAATCAAGTATGTCAGATTGGTCTTATCCAAATTAGTATATGTCCCAGCCCCAGCGTTATGAACAAGATTGGAATGATCATCACCACTCTTCATCAAGTCAGTGAGAATACAACTCCCTCGAGTCATATTATCAACCATTTTTCCAACAATCATCTTTATATACTCCTTTTTTTGATCAACATATAGAAGAAGAATTTGACATTAAAAGGAGTGGGAAAGCCATACTTGAGTACTTGCAATCTCGAAACTCAACAGACTCAAAGTATCCCACAAAATTCTCAAATCCAAGACAATTGTTCCATTTTTCAAGTCTTACCACAACAGGAACCATATGACTTTGAAAATAGTACAAATAAATGATTCAAGGCCAAATTTTTTTACCTAGTCCATCGATAGGCTAGAAGAAAACCTTAGTCAATTGGAAAACCTGTATAGGAATGAGAAACTCTCCCTACCCAATCTTTAACTATTTGAGATTTTCCTAGCCATATTTATAGGGATCAAGAATCATAGTGTCTTAGAAACTTCAACTAAGATTCAATTTCATCATATAATTTTGAACTTAACCAATACCAAACCATTGACTCATTAACAAGTTTTCATTTCAATGAAATTGAACTTGAACATGAATGTGAACTCGATCTTCAATTTTGTGATTCAGTTTCAAATATTGAATCATTATCGACTCTAGTATCCTTACCTGATTTGGATCCAATTCTCGAGCCAACATTGATTCCTGTACCCATAGAGCTTGAATTGAACCACCGAATTTGGAGAGTCACATTCCATTGATGGGAAATGAATGTGGATTTTTATTTTTTGATTTGGAACAAACTCTTGGACCAAAACCGATGCTTGAATCTAAACTTGATTTAAGTCATATTCTCGAGTCAGTATTGGTTCCCGAACCTTTCATTCTTGAGCTTGAGTAAACCATTTCATCGAGTCACATTCTTTTGTTGGACCAAGGTATAGACCATAATGACTCTGAGATGATATTCGAAGATTGGTCATATAAATGGAATAATTTTCATGATAGGATCATGCATGATCCTATTCAATTTGGGGATAATAAAAATGTAAATAGGAAAGAGGTCATTAAAGGTGGGTTCTTTGAAAATCCACATTACTTAGATTGGGCAGCAATGCTTGGCTTAATCTGACTACCACCAGGACCACAATTGAGGTAACATTTTTCTTCCCTTCGTTTTTCATGCATATATGCGTTCATTCATACATAGAGGACAATGCATGAGATATGTATGGGGGAAGGTTCTAACATAACATAGGTTTTTTTTAATATATATATATATGTATATATATATATATAAATATTTTCTTTTCTTTAAAACTTTTGAAAAGAGAAACAATATTTGTAAAAAAATTAAGTTAATTTTAAGGAGTAGTAAATTATAATTAGAATTTCTTACACTTGGTCAAAATAAGATTATTTGTTTGATTTCTAGGATTACCTTGATGAAATATACATAATTTACACTTTCACACTTATGGTTCAAAAATATTGATTCTTATGCCTTATAAAAAAGAAAAAAAGAAAAATTATATATATTAAAAATCCTCTGATTAAGCTGGGTATTTGTGCCTAATAAAGCATAAGTATTCACGCCTAAAACTGATCCATACTGTAAATAAAAACCCTTAGTTTTGTGACCTTGTTTGCTCTAGTTCTTAAGTCATTGGGCTGTTTTCTCACCAGTGCCCTAAGATCGTCCGACTTGAGAGTCAACGACCTAAGGCTTGTTACATAGGCGAATTAGAAAGCCTAATGAACTAAGTGATATTATCACCAAAAATATGTAAAAAAAATAAGGTATAAGAGATAGAGTTGAAGAATTTCGAGTCAAATATTCACGGTTATGAAGGTGCATATAAACTCAGGGTAAAATAATATACTAAATGAGAAATACAGTTTGACTCCTTATCTTGATTGATAACAAGTTTTTGAATAGAGACTAAGCCTAGGGATGAATAGTTTGGTATTCCTATGCCTTATAGATCGCTTAATTCTTACAAAAATACTTCAAATATTTTTTCATCTTTTCAAAAATGTGTTTTCAAAAATACTAATACTTTATTTCTCTTTCTTTATGGATTTTGTGGGTGTAATTCATTGAAAACCCTCACGAGACAAAACTCGTCCTCTAGGGAAAACATGAAGGTTTAACGGCTTGTTGCACGTGCTAAGTGCAATCGTAATTTCTATGAAAGTGGATGTTAGTTTAGTTTTTTTGACTCGAGGACGAGCAAAAGATAGATGTGGGTGTGTGATCGGTCATTAATATTGCATATTTAGTGTCACATTTTCACATTTATTTTATAATAAAACTGCCATTTAATTCATTTTAATGTTTAATGGTATGTAGGGTAATTAATGGAGAAAGAGGAGAAATGAACAAATTTATCTAATTAAATTTGGAGTTTTAAAAGCTCAAGCAAATCAATGAAGATCTACTCAAATTCAGAGGTTTAGAAGCCATTTTATCCAAAGACGGGAGCAAATCAGATAAGATAAGACTACATAAAACTAGATTTTTTAAGATCCATTTGGTTAACTTGAAGATCAACAGGATAACGCAAATCTAGAACTCAAATTGCAAAACCAATTGAACATAATGATAGATCGAGAATAAATGGACGATCGACCCACTGATCTAGCTCTACGGCCATATAAAGGCCGCACAAACGTTTGTCGTGTTTGCGCGGCTTTGTTGAGTCGGTTGGGGGAGCAAACCCTATCTTCGTACACTCTTTTATCTCATTTCTCCTATAAATACATGTAAATTCGAAGGCAAATGGGCACCACTGAGCAGAGAGTTTAGGCTAGTTTTTGTTTCTAGTTTTTAACTTAGGTTTTTTTTTTCTTCTTATGTAATTTTTCATTTTTTATCTAACTTAGGTTAGAGAGGAGATTCATGTTAAAAAGAGAGTTGTACTGAGAGTGACACCATTGTAATTCTTTCTCTTTTCTTTCATAGTTTTCAATTTAATCGAAGGTTGCATTTTATGTTGTTCGTTTCCTTATTTTTTTCTTTTACTTTTCTCTGAGGTGCTTGTAATCTAAGTGTATACTATAGTTTCGAATCTGTCTTGCTCATGGAAGTGCCATTGATGACTTATGGTGATGAATAAACATTTCTATTTTATTTTCTGCTTGCACTTTCATTCGATAGTTTGGGTTGGGAATGAGAAAGATCCTATATGCCATGCTTTGCTCGCCTTCAAGTCAAGGTAAGTCATAATGGATCCAAGGTAAGCAAGCACCGAAGAGGTAAGTATCCTTTAGCTTTTCTTTATTTTAATTTCTTAATTTAGAATCTCACTTTTAAATCACTCTTTCTTTATCATTCTAATTCCTTCTTTTTAAGTTAGTTTTCCTTTCTTTTAAAACAACATCACACAATCTCTTCTTGTTTCTTCTTTTTTATTAACTTAACTTTTTTTCTTTTTATTTAAAAACTGAGAAGAATGCTTTAGCCTGCTTTGCCAACTTGAAAAGAGACTTACTCAAAAGCTTTCATCGCAGTCCCTCCTTGTGGATTACGACCCGCATAGCCACTTGCTATAGAAGTACCATTGAGAATCTAGTACGTTTCTAAATTTTGTATTTTTTTTTTGTGCGGGTAAACCCTCAATCAGCTGTACTATGCAATCACTTTGATTAAGTTGTATATTTTTTAAATGAATTGTCGAGTAAACTAATATCAATGTGTGCAATGTGTATCCAACAAATCTCCAGAAGGGGATCACGCCGAAACAGAAGTCACAAATTAAAAAGGTACTAGCGAACCAGAACTTGAAATACACAGAAACGAATAAACATTACACTTTTGAAACAATAAAAAATAGTTTACTTTGAGATGCAAAACTATGTTGAAGAAGAATAGCGCTAACCAAAATTTATGACAGCTAATAATTTTTTTGGCATTAGAGTCTAAATTTCTAATTTCAACTACAATAATAGAAATCCTTCCTTTCAAGGAAAAACAAAATAATCCTTTGTACCAAATCTCTTGGGTGGACCACTTGACTCCTTTTTTCGCCATTCAGCTATACCTATCCATTTCATAGAGAGCTGAGTAACTTTTGTGGGCTGTTTGCTGTGTAGTGCAACCCTTCTCCTTTATCCTTGCTTTTCCCTTGTCTTTTCTGGGGAAAAGCGGTGACTGTATTGACATTAAGTACACCACTGGGGGAGTTAAAAGCAAAATCAATCAGATTAGAATATGCTTATGTAGTCAGTATAGTCATCTAAATTGATCTGTAGATCGATGATATACTATATTCACTAAAAAAACTTCAGTCATGCCAAGGAATAATGAGAAATATATTAAAATAACAAAAGGTATATAAATAGTACATGATGTTTTTGGTTTTTTAAAAAGTGTTTTAAAAGATTTAACCATTTTTGTGTCAAAAATTCCTCCACACCCCCATCCCCCGGAAAAAAAAACCCAGCCGACCACCACACACACACACAAATAAAATAAAATAAAATAAAAATAAAACAGCAACAACGCGCACACACATCATTAACCCATTAGTGGACTAAGACAAGTCTTTAATATGAATCCAATTTGTTTCTGGAATATCACTTGAAAAAGCAAAGTAAGTTATTATAAAAAGTAAAAACGGTGAAAGAAAACAGTACTGTCATTGTGTTGCAAAAGTTTACATAATATGAATAATATCTAACATATTGTAGAAAGAACCAAAGGGTGTGTTATGTCAAGATTCAATGGGTGAATCAAGGGTCCACCCCCCTCCCGCACCCTGTCTCCTTTTCTCTTTGAAAGAAACAAATACAAGAGAGTAAGAGTAACTGAAAGTTGCTTCAGTGCTAAAGAAATAACACTGCAACACCCATGCCAGGTTAATTCATGCCCCCCCCCCCCCCCCCCCCCCCCCCCCCCAAATGGGTGAATCAAGGGTCCACCCCCCTCGCGCACCCTGCCTCCTTTTCTCTTTGAAAGAAACAAATACAAGAGAGTAAGAGTAACTGAAAGTTGCTTCAGTGCTAAAGAAATAACACTGCAACACCCATGCCAGGTTAATTCATGCCCCCACCCCCCACCCCCCCGAAATGGGTGAATCAAGGGTCCACCCCCCTCGCGCACCCTGCCTCCTTTTCTCTTTGAAAGAAACAAATACAAGAGAGTAAGAGTAACTGAAAGTTGCTTCAGTGCTAAAGAAATAACACTGCAACACACATGCCAGATTAATTCATGCCCCCGGCCGCACACCACCACCACCCCCCCCCCCCCCCTCCTCCCCCCCGCGCCTCCCTTTCTTTATGAATGTTTTGCATATACTCCAGTCGGGTGTGTTTGCTTGGGGATCTAAGAACAATGAGGACTTGTAAAACTTCTTCGTTTTGCTTTTTTGTATGTTAAATTTTCTTTTTCTGTTATGAAAAGAAAAAGTTTCCATCTTTAAGTGAAGGGAAGATAATTAGGACATCAGAATTTTATATGAGACAACTGAGAACAACTTTGGGCAGAAGGAACAAAAAGTTGTTACTTTATATATAAAGAAATAATACTGGATGCCAGGTTAATTCATGTTCTCCTTACTTCTCCCTTTCTTTATGAATGTTATGCATACACTCCAGTCCTAGTGTGTTTGCTTGGGGATCTAAGAACAATGAGGACTTGTTGAACTTCTTTGTTTTGTCTTTTTGTATGTTAATTTTTCTTTTTCTGGTATGAAAAGAAAAATTTTCCATCTTTAAGTGAAGGGAAGATAATTAAGACATCAGAATTTTATGAGAACTGAGAACAACTTTTGGTAGAGGGAACAAAAAATTGTCACTTTGTGTGTGTGTGTGTATAGAGAAAGACTTGTGTCATTTCGGAAGGATTCGAGGTCAAATCTTTCCTACTCAAATACAAACCCTACGACATCCGAATGCAAGATCCATTCTGTTGAAGTTGATCTACATTATTTCAAGTTACTAAAAATCAGAAATCATGTATTTTGAAAACTTTTTGCCCATCCATCAAATAGGCGCAAAATGGATGACCGAAAATAGCATATTGCTTAGATCTAGGTCTTTAGACATACAAATTCTTGATTCGACCATCTCATCATGATCTAAACACTTAAAAACTCTCACACTTCAATTTTTTAGGTTTCAAATATTCTACACCGTTAAACTAACCAACTCACTATTTCAGCTATCCATTTTGTGACTAATTGATGGATGGGCAAAAAGCATTCTAAATACATGACTTTTGAGTTTTAGCTACTTGAAATAATGTAGATCAATTTCAACAGAGTGGATCTTGCATTCGGATGTCGTAGGGTTGTATTTGAGTGGGAAGGATTCGGCCTCGAATCTTTCCGAAATGACACAAGTCTATCTCTCTTTATATGTATAGAGAGAGACTTGGATTCTTTGTGAAGGATATAAAAATGAAATTCTCATTTAAAGTAAATGTTAGGCTATTCAAATTGAAAATTCATCTCGTTGGAGTTGATCTATATTGTTAAGATTAATTAAAAACAAAAATTCAAGTGTTTTGAATATTTTTTTGCTTATTTATCAAGTTGGCAGAAAATGAACGACCGAAATAGTGAGTTGGTTAATTTAATGGCGTAGAATATTTGAAACTAATAAAAGTTGGTATGTGAGAGTTTTTAAATGTTTACATCATGATCAAATGGTTGGATTAAGAATTTGTATGTCTAAAGTCATAGATCTAAGTAGTATACTACTTTTGGCCGTTCTTTTTGTGCTTACTTGATGCATTAATAAGAAAACTACAAAATATTTGATTTTTGGTTTTTAATTTCTTAAATAGTATAGATTAACTTCAATAGAGTGGATTTTTTTGAATGCTGTAGTATTGAATTTGAGTGGGAATGATTCATGCTCAAATCATTCTGAAAGTAGCCAAGACTCTCTTGACTGAAGTCGGACTTGAACTTAGGACTCCCACAACCTACTTCCATTGGGTTACTTAATATATTAGACCCTCAGACCATGTTATAAATGAAAAGAGGAAAATTCTAGAATTAAGATTGACAAACCTAATATACGATGTGCAAACATACCCATGTTTTAGTATGATGTATAAAGTCTTTAATGTCAACTAATAGACAAATTTGGAGAGATGGAACCTATTTGGTGTATTTCAATTGGCTCTTTGTATGGTAATATAGTTTATTAAATTGATGACATATTTTGTCCTACTGATAGTCTCATGTTTGATACGTGTCCTGTGCAGATATAATTTTATATGCTCTTCCTCTTGGTGCCTGCTTGCTTCTTTCAATAGAGCGAACTTCTAACCTTCTTTGCTACCATGCATTAGTGTTTGATATCGATGCCTTCACACTGAAAGGAATGTGTTCCCATTGTGATGGGGATATCATCCACCTTTGTTTTAGTTTTGAGATGTATTTGATATTGTTTATTTCGATTTTGTTGGACAACTCTTTAGTCCACGTGTCGTAATTGTGTTTAGTTTTCGTTTGAGTCAATTTGGACTTCATTTGGGTCAAGTATTTAAGGTTGAGATTGAGTCTAGTTGGTCATGTTTGTTTTCAGCCTTATATTTGTTTGTTGTTTCTTTTGTTTAGTCCCACATCAGAAGTGAATTGAAACTTGTAGTCAAGTGAAACCTATTTAAAAGGCCCAACTCAATGAATAAAATAATGAAGATTTAGTAAAAAAAAATTCTATTTTGATCTAATTGATTGAATCACCAGGTTGTGAGTCTAGAACTGGGCTGCGATCTGTGTATTCTCAATTCAAATTTTAGCCTTTGATCCCACGTTGATTTTGGTATTAGAGCTAAAATCCTACTCTTTTATTCAAAAAAATTTCAAAACCCCCTCTCTCCTCTTTCCAAAACCCTAGCCGTTTCTCACTCTCCTTCACTTTTCTTAGATCCATTAAAAAAGATCTAAAACCCTAGGTGAGATTAATTTTTTTTTACTGTTCATCTTCCCAAAAAAATTACTGTTCTTCCCCAAACCTTACCACCACCAAAACCCTAACCCTAACTCCCGCTGCCACCTTTTTCGACTTCGCCACCGCGTTATATCGTCGACCTCGTGGCCTTCCGCCGCCAACATCAGCATACCACCACCACGACCTCCTCTTCCCCTGTAATCATCACTGTCGGCCCGATCTTCCTCTCTTCGCCTCTCGCCGACAGCCAGGTCTTTCACCCTCTCTGCCTATGTCGTCGACTGTAGACGCACCTCCTACACCGCAGCCATCACAGATCAGCCTGCCAGATCCGCGCCCTAGATCTCGTTGTTGTCTCCATTCGGTAGTCGAGATTTCGTCATCGCCACCTGGTCGTCGCCGCCACCGGGTCGATGCTGACATCAATCGCCAACCTCCCTGAAGCTTCATCTCCTCGCGACATTGCAGCTGTCCTCGTTGGCGTCACCGACCTCCCGGTCTCGCTGTCACGAGATCAAGATTGGAAGGTTTTGGTCGGGTTTGGATCTTCAATTCCAACCCGACCCGACCCGACCCGAATCCAGTTGATTGTTGGGTTTAAGTTGTCAACCCGTGAAATGACCCGACCCACAATTCTCGGACTCGACCCGCTCACAGTCAGACCTGAGTTGCCATCTCAGCTCGAGTCGACCGAGTTTACTCAGTTTGACTCAGTCTGACCCAACCGAGCTGACACAGTCCGACTCGGTTTGACTCAATTCAGTGGGTTCAAAAGCTTTTTTAGGTTTCAAGCTTGATTCACATTGTCTTCAAGGTAATACTCTTCCAAATCATACCACTACCGTCCAGGACTTTGTGAGCGACTTTCAACTATTGGTAGTAGGGTTTTCTTTAAGGTAATCTTAATTTTATCGATTCTACTTCTTCTCCAACAGCATTAAAAATTGTCTCGATTATCCTTGATGCTATCAATATTGTTGTTCTAAAATTGTGAGCGTGTAAATCTGTTAACCTTTTTTTGCTCTAATCCGAATATTCAAATAGAACTATTTTCTAAATCTAGGCACTTGATTAATTCTCTTGATGCAATATTAAAACGACCAACACTACTCACATGGTTTTTATTATTTGATCATCTTAATTAAATTCTTGATGCCTAAACGTTTTATAAGTTGCGGGATAATCTAGTGGGTGTCCATAATTGAACTACCTGATTTCTAATTTATGATGTGCATCCCACATCAGAGCATTGCTATGTGTTAGGATTAGTCATCATTCTTATTAGGTTGCATTTAGGTCTCATTTCATTGTTGATTTGCATCGCTTGTTCGTAGAAAATCATCATTTAGGGCATAATTTTACATGACCACACCATATCATCTAGGTTTTCCATTTAGGGACACCTTGTCGCATGCCCACTTGTAGTGGAACACAATATCACCTTCGAGACCCAATTTCGAAGATGGAGCCCAACATTGCTAGCATTACAAAACATTTAGAAGACTTATCCACCCGATTTGGCAATATCGAGCAAGAGTTGAGAAGCAATATGGAACGTTTAGACCGACTAGAACGTGAGACTACCGAGAATGTTAGTGAGAATGGACCTCGACCTGACAATCACACACCTAGGCATATTGTTCAACCTGATCACGATGGAATGAACTCACGGAACATTAAATTAGAAGCATCTACTTTTGATGGTAAGTTGGATTCTCAAAATTTTCTCGATTGGTGTATGTCTGATGAGAGGCGGATCCGATTTGTCAAAATAAAATTTCTTGGTCAGACTAGGCAATACTGGGCTAATACAGAGAAGCCGATGACTCTTAAGAGGCAAGAGCTCGTTCAGACTTGGAATGAGATGAAATTGGAACTCCAAGGGAAGTGTTTCGCTGTGTCGTACAAACGATGCTTACTTGATCAATGATAACATTTGACACAAGGCAATCAACCAGTGGCAGAGTAAATCACTAAGTTTGATGAATTTCTGATTAGGTGTGACGAGATTGAGTTTGACACTATAGTCTAGTCTAGATTTCGCTCGGGACTCAGAAGATCTTAGGTATGAGCTCTTTGTGCGAGATATCTCTACTCTTGAACAGGCTTATCAGCTTGTCCAGGATCTAGATCGTTCCAAGGTTCTCCTTTTACTAGAAACACAAACTATAGGGATAATACCAATAAAGCCATCAGTGTCAAGTCTTAGCCTAGTTAGTCCCAGTCTTAGTCTCATATTGGATCTAGCAACCCCGCCAGAAGCATCATGATAAAGGTTAAGGAGTTTACAGTGAGTCATTTAGATCTGTTCAACAGAATCAATATTTCAAGTGTCAATAGTTTGATCATACTACTGCACAATGCCTAAGCAAAGTGTGAATTTTGATCATTGAGACTCAGCCAGATAGACCAAGATGACTTAGAGGAGATTGACCATGACCCTAAAGGAGATGTTTGCGATGATGAGCTTGTTGTTAATCATGCTACTACCTTAGAATGTCTCTCAAGTTTGCACCCATTTTTGATTGATGTTGACAGGATTATTCGCCGGGTTAGCGTAGTGAGGTGCGCCTTAGCTCAACTCAAAGAGAGTAATGACTGGCGTTGATCCACAATAGTTTAAACTTTCATAAAAATAAGTGACAAAAATTGTCGGGTCATAATTGATAGTAGAAGCTATGTCAACGCCGTCGCCTTGAACATGGTGACTAAATTTGTGCTGCAGGCTCTTCCCCATCCTCAACCATATAAAGTATCGTGCGTGAACTCTGTGTCCGTTGACATTAAAGAAATATGCCTTGTTCCGATCTAATTTGTCACTTATTCGGACAAAATTTGGTGCGATATAGTCACCATGGATGTTGGCCACGTCATCTTGGGCAGACTGGAGCTATATGATTTAATGTCACTATTTATGGGCGTTCGAATGTCTGTTCGTTTGCCCGTGATTGAAAGAAGGTCAACTAGCCCCAATGCGTCATGTCCCTCAGCCTGACACTAAACGACGTGATGCATCAAGCAACAAGAAAACATTAAATTTGATCCGTCAGAAGTCTCTTGACAAGGAGAGTCTAGAAAACCTTTTACGATGCTTATTGAGGAATTGATATCTTATTTTACCCACTACAGAGTTTGCATATGATAATTCGATGACTAGTGCAATAAGTGTGAGTCCATTTGAAATTGTACATAGTTACTAACCTAGAAAGCTTATAGATCTTATCCCTATGATGCATTATTCTGAGTATCCGAGTTTGCATTTGCATTTACATCACATGTTCTTGATTTGCATAAAGAAATCAGGAAGAAAACTCAAGAAAGTAATGCATACTATAAATTTCATGCTGATTTGCACCGCAAGCATCTTGAATTTAATGAGGGTAATTATGATCCGGATTCCACCTGAGCAGTTTCCACCAGAAATTATTAAGAAATTGCACGCTCGTGTGCGGGTCCTTGTAAAATTCTAAAAAAATGCTTATGTAATGATTTACCTTCGGATTTTAGGATTAGTTCGACATCTAATATTTCAAACTTAGTAGCTTATAAAAGTTCTTTTAACCCTTATAATCCACTTGTGGATCTTGATGAGCTTATCCCGAGCCTTTCTTTGAGGGACTCCATTTGTCACCACTACCTACCATACTTGTCTTATTTGCAGCAGAATATATTGATAGCATTCAGAATGATCAAATCATCTCCACCCGAGAAGGTAGTTGCAGACGATATTTAGTGCGTTAGAATAGTCGTCCTGAATCTAATGATACATGAATTACTTGAGAGGACCTGCAACGATTGGTCTCGGATCTATTGGAGTACTACAAGAGCTTTCGAGAACCTTACTCGACGTGGTCGAGTTCTTCCTACCCTAGGAGAGTTGATGGGGACTTCATCCACCTTTGGTTTAACTTTTGAGGTGTTTGACATTATTTATTTCAATTTTATTAGACAACTGTTTAGTCCACTTGTCGTAATTGTGTTTAGTTTTTATTTGAGTCCATTTGGACTTCGTTTGAGTCAATATTTAGGGTTGAGATTGAGTCTAGTTGGTCATGTTTGTTTTCAATATTATATTTGTTTTTTTTTTTATTGTCATACATTTGAAGTGGGCTGAAACTCGTAGTCAAGTGAAGCCTATCTAAAAGGCCCAACTCAATGAATAAAGCAATAAAGATTTAGTAAAAAAAATTGATGTAAAACAGGATGAATCGCAATTACCTTCAAATTAAAAATTGAAAACTAGGGTTTAACAAAAAATTGAAAATTTGAGTTTAGAGATAGAACCAGATAGATTTGGGCTTTAGATTTGGGCTTTACACCCTTTGTGCGGGCTTACTCTTATACCACAGGTTTCACACCCTAATACTCAAGAGCACACTCAGAAAATTTAACAAGAAAAGTTTTTATTTCATCATTGTCTAATAATAAAAAGAAGTCTGATACCTATTTATAGGCTTTACAAAAGAGCATTGCTAGGAGATAATTGATGTGGTACTAAATACCCACATAAAAAAATAACTCAAAAATAAACTAAGGCATAAAAAAATAACTGACAACTGGTGATGTCCTCATCAATTTTCCCGTAGTGAGAGAAACTCGACCCTATCAAGTGAGGGCTCCCTCACGACGCATCTCAATCGGGCCAAGGTGGTGGTCGTGGCAGCAACACTAGTGCATCACATCGAAGCTAAGACGGTGGAGGTGGAATTGGCTTCCTTGACAAACAGGTAGCCATCGATGGGAGCTCGAGTAAGGTGCACGTAGTATGACAAGTCAACTGTGTTCCACTGACATCTAACCCACATATCAAGGTACCAATTTCATATGAAACTGACTTTTGAAAAAAATTTGCAAGGGATCTACACGTCAGGCGATCTCAAGAAAATCGAGGCCCTCATAATTGTCAAAGAAAGTACTAGCTTCAAAATGGGCTCTGCTAGAATGTCTACAAGGGTCTCAATAGGCAACTCTACAATTTCTGTGGGCTGTGGAGAAATTCTTCTTTCGGTGTCATCAACTTTTGGCCCTGGCTTATCATTAACTTCTGACTCTAGTTCTGAATTTTCAACAAATTCTACTTCCTTGCTTTCTAGCATCTTCACCATGCTATTGAGAATCTCCTTACATTCAGCGACCAGATTGCTGAATTGTGGCCCCTCGAGGGGTGGAGTATATCGAATATAAAGAAGCTCTTATAAGACAAGTCAATCTCAGCAGTCGATATGATTACCTTCCCACTATAAATGGGCTTCTCCAGCCAGTTTCAATAGGGCATAGTGACACTTCTGCTGAGGTGTCAAAGATAAATACTTGAAGAAATCCTTAAGATGATATTTATCACATTTCATACCCTTCTAATCATTAAAACTCTGAAAATACGGGAGAGCTGCATGCATGTCCCTTTTAATCTCCTTCTCATCACCATCGGTATATATGTAATTACCATAAAAGTAAAACCTCATGAATGAAATGCAGTGCATAAAGATCAGAGGTTACCTAAAAATCTCAGTGGCTTAAACTGGACTCAAATGGGGCTAAACATTTGGCTTAAACGCTGATTTTCTGCTGCAGGGGCAGTCTGGTACCAAACTCGGGCTAGCTGAAGTCGAATCTGCTGCTTGAGTGCTACAAAGTCTTTTAATGGCTCCAGAGCTCAGTCACGAACCTAACGCTTTAAACAGAGCTCGAAATAAACTTTGAACGGGCAAGAAACGAACTCTGGATTGAGGGTATGTTGAATTGTTGTGCTGAATCTGGTAAACGATCGAAGCTCGAATATGGATATAAAGGCTGTAAACGAGTAGTATTTGCCGTTTCGAATCTACTGCTTTAAAAACAGCTCGATTCGGACTTGAAACGAGCTCAGAATGACCTCCAGAAGATCTGAACTGCATCTGAACTGAGCTCAACCCACTGAGTCGGCTGACTCAGGTGAGTCCACTCACTGAGTCAAGTTGACTCAGTGGCATCAGCAATGACGTCTGCTGCGGCAGGTCAGGTTGGGTTGGATTTGATAAGTGGATCCGACCCATAATAAACCCGTTATGTCTAAACGGGTTACAGAGCGGGTTTGAGAGCTCGAAAACCGCAACATGTTTAACCACCTTTATCTCCCGATCTCTAGCCTAGGGCTCAGGGGTGATCCTCTGGTGACGGCGCTTCGGCGAGCGACATCAGAGAAGATGACGACGATGAAGTGGAGATCTGGCGGCGACGTAGCTTTGGTGAGATCTGGGCGTCGACGAGGGCTCAACGACGATGATGGTGGTGGTTGTGATGAATCCAAAGGGGTTGAGGTTGATGTTGGTGGCGATGGGGATGGGAGATGATGGAGGTGGCGGTGGGAGATGATGGAAGTGACGGTGGCGGAGGAAGAGTGCGGTGGAGATGAAGATGGTGGTGGGACTGTTGTGGTTATAGGGGTGACGGTTGGGTTGAGTTATAGGTGTGAGAAATGGAGGAAGACGAGATGGAGATGACAGTCGGTGTGAGTTATTGGTGATTGCGGGTGATGGCGGCGGTGTGATGTGGCTGCGACTGGAGGTTAATCTGGTGAAGATGATGGTGATGATGATGGGTTTTGATGAGCTTTCTTCTTCAATGTTTTTGCCGATGGTAAAGGCGGCGGCGGCAGCGGAGCTATTGATGGTGAAGGTAGAGGGGGGGGGTTGTGGGTGTTGGTGGCGGGAGGTGTAGAAGATGAACAAGAAAGGGGAATTTCGGATGTTTTTTTTTTTTTGCAGAGATGGAAGATGTACAATAAATGATTGGGATTTTTGAAGGAATTTGTTATGGAATTTTGCTTCAGTAAATTTTTTTAAAATCTGATTTGGATTTGTTTTAAATGTAGGATTTCAGATCTAGAACTAGGGTTTCTGAAGGAAGAAAAAATTGAAGGGGATTGGAACCAGAAACTCTGATACCAAACTGATGTAAAACAATATGGATCGCAATCACCTTTAAACTAAAAATCGAAAACTAAAGACAAGAAAATTGAGAAGAGGAATTAGGGTTTAGAGATAGAACTATATAAATTTGGGTTTCACACCTCTTACACGGGCTTCACATCCCTTACTTCACGTGCTTCATACTCCAATACTCAAGAACACGCTCAAGAGAATTATTGAAAATTTTTTTATTTCGTTATTATCTAATAATAAAAAGAAGTCTGATGCTTATTTATAGGCTTTACAAAAGAGCCCTTATAGGGGATAATCAATATGGTACTAAACACTCACATAAAAAAGACAACTAAAAAATAAACTAAGACATGAAAAAACAAGTGGTAACTGGTGATGTTCTAATAAAAAAATTCTGTTTTGATATTGACTTGATCTAATTGATTGAATCAACAGGTGATGAAGCCTAGAACTGGGATGTGATTTGTGTTTATATCCTTAATCCAAATTTTAGCCTTTTATCTCACATCACATTGTGATGTGGTGGAGCCTTGGGAAATTAACTAGACATGTTCACATCACACATTGGTTTGTTCGTTGTATCCTATGCTAAGAATATCCAATGCTGTATTTGCCGCAATTGTCATCTCCTATTAGCCATAAGACTCTGTGTGTGTGTGTGTGAGATGACGTAGGCAGTTTTGATTTGGTTGAAAATGAATTAGGGAGTCAAGTCATTTTTGCAAACTCTACCCACTTACTATAGTTGTCACCGGATATACCATAAACCTAATACCACAATGGTGACATTTTGGGTGGAAGATGGTTACAAACATGTTTCTCCTTTTTCTTTTGTGTGTGTCATGCAAATGCAAGTGCCCTTCATTACTTTTGTATATGTCGCGTTCAAGTACCTTTTGATATGGTGACCTTTCTGCTAAAGGTTTTTGCTTGATCATAAGATTTTCTTGTTTCTTTATTTGTATTACTTGTGGTTTAGGTCACACTCTGAATCTAACATATGATTCAAAACGAACATATTATACACTAACAGCTACTCTGAAAACATTTTATCAAGTTTCATTTGTTAATGTAATATATCTGACAAAGAACCTTGCTTGCCATGTCCGTAGTTATATCTGAATTGAAAGCTTTCCTAATATCCTAAACTGAACTAAGGTTCTATGACTAAACTAGTGTTAGAATATTGTGTTTCCAGTGCTAATGAAGAGGAGACCTTGGTCCTTTTTTTCTATTGAATTTTGGGAGTCATACGAACTATTAACAAATTTCTCTTGGAATTTTGTTTAATGCTCGCCTATTCCTCTGTGATGCTGCACATTAGTCCCTTTTATTTTCATATCTGTTTCCTTGTCAATCCAACATGTTCTTTAGATGTTTGATGCCTTGGGCATGACAATTCTGTCCTTTTTGCTAACCTTCAAAGTGATGATGAGACAAATCATGTTTAATTATAGCCATTCTCTCTCTGAAAACAAATCATGGCAGCATAAACCGCATAAACGTGCAAGAGCGTATTTTGTACAATGATTTCTGTATTTCTGATTAGCGAGTTGCTAATTGCTTGGCTTTATTAAATTCACTTCTCTAAATAACTTTTATGCAAACATGCATGATGCATCTATTAAAAGTGTGCATTGCTCAGTTTATTGTCTTGGATGTCTCCCATCTATGAAGTATGGGCACGGACACGGGACATGGATACAATACGACACGGATACGGCGACATGACAAATCCTTAAAATGTAAGATATGGGGACATGTTGCTATAATTATATTAATGTGTGTAAGTATATACATATCAAAACCCGTATTGAATAGGATGTGTTTTATTAAAGGTAAAATGGAAAATAAAATAAAATCTAAATAATTTACATCTATAGTTTCTAATAAAGTAACAAAAAAAATCTAAAAAAAAAAATCTAAATAATATATCACTTGGTTCGTGATATGTATAAATTTTATTAACATATTTGCTTATGTCAAAGAGACACTTTTTTATGTTTATTTAAGTGACATGTGACTTTTAGGTATTTAAAATATAAATTTTATATTATACCGACATAATGTTGGACACGGTGCCGACACACGATTTTATGGTTGTTTAAAATTTGACATTGCTTTGGCGTGTCCGACAGGTGTTGGGCAAGTGTCTTGCAAGTGTCGGTGTCCGATACGTATCCGACACGGACATGACACTCACTTTGAAGTGTCCGTGCTTCATAATCTCCCATAGTACTTAATAAATTTAATCCTTCAAGTAGATGACTTTTATGCATGTTATCATCTCAACTACCTTTTTAATTAAGATATAATATAACCTGTATGCGTTCTTTGGTGAAACAGATTATTTCTTCTGGGACTTGATAAATATGGCAAAGGTGATTGGCGGAGTATATCTAGAAACTATGTGATAACGAGAACACCAACACAGGTAGCAAGCCATGCACAGAAGTACTTCATCCGGTTGCAATCAGGGACCAAAGACAAGAGGCGATCGAGTATTCATGACATCACCAGTGTACATGAAGGAGATTCACAAGGTCCAGTTACTGGTCAACATAGTGCGCTGGCTTCCGTTCCGGGGATGCCTGGCAAGCATCAGCCACCAGCTGGTAATCCTCAGATCCCGTCAGGACCTGCTATTGGGCATCCAGTTGCTGGTTCCCATGCGCTTGGCACTCCTGTTGTTCATCCTCTTCCTCCTTGTTCTGTTCCTCTGCGTATGGCTTATAGGACGCCAGTTCCAGTGCCCAACATTGTAGTCCCCGTGTCAGGTGGTGCCAGAGAGAATCAGATGGAAAATGTCTATCCAGAGAATCAAATGGAAGATGCCTACCCAGAAAATGAAGCGGAAAAAGTGTGTCCAGAGAATCAAAAAAAGAATACGAAGAATACCTATCTGAAGCCCCGTAAGCGCAGATAGGTGGTTCAGACTCGCTGTACGAAAGGAACATTATCTTGCATTGGCATTCATGAGCTCTCACAAAAATGGAAGTCTTGCTCAAGCACAGGGAGAGTTCAAGTCTCAGAAGGTCTTATTTGGCTTCATATTCATGAAATATTAAGGAGTTTTGGTAGCTTAGCATGTTTGATATTTTTTTTTATTTGTCTTGGATAGTTGTTATCTACCTTATTCATGGAGAAAGGAAGGGGCATTCCTATGTGCAAGGCCTTGCATAAAATGAAACAAGCTAATGCTTGATATATGTTTCTTCTATTATCTGTTTTACTGAATCATCTAGTCAGTGTTTCAAATATCATTACGATGTCTTACTCGAGTTTTTAATGTTATCTTTATCTCCCTGTGCATTTGAAGTTTGCAGATAATGCCAATTTCAATCCTCTCTTAATTAGTTGAACTTATTTTTGTGTGATCATTGTTGGCAGATTCTGAAAATTCAGGTATGAGATATGGATTCTGGTTGAGAGAGAAACTATTCTGATTTCACTACTATATTCTTGTGGACCTTACCCTAGTTTCTACTCTAGGCTTACACCTCAGGAGTATATAAAAAGTTTGAGAATGTTTTTTTGTATGTCTCAGAGTTGATGCTTTTGCTTTTACTTAACTGATTCTAGTACTAAGATACAGGAGAGCTGAGCAAGCAAGTTACAAGCAGACAATACAACTCATTAGGCTTTTTTGCAGTTGATGCAGTTACTATACATGATACTCTTTCTTCCAAACAGTGGAAAGTTTCTTCTGATTACTTCCCTTTGCTAATGATGTATTGAGATATGGTTTGTTTGTGCTTGATGGTTGCTCTTTACAGCCAAACAAGAGCCAGTAAGCTCTCACCTCCAGCTCAAAAGATTTCCCATCACAGAAAAGGGCTGAGTCATTGCTGCTGCTGCTGATATAAAATTAATTAGGCCAAGAAATCACAAAGGAGAAGGAAAGGGAGAGCAATGGTGTGGGAATTTACACATCAGATGGGACCAACTCCCCCCCAGCTGTTAAGACTCAAGATGATTCACTCACACATAAGCTTGTCTACCCCTTGGCTCAAGTGTCCAAATCTTTGATAATTATGTGCCAACAAATGTCCTCTCTTTTACCATCAAGAAATAATATCCTCAAGACCTTATCTTCTAGTTTTTTTCCCCTAAGCTATTTATCATTATTTATATCCTCCCTAACCTATGGAAATCAGTTGATGAAAAGATGGTTGAATCCTTTGTGTAGAGTGGATTACAAAAAGCTAAACTCCCCCCTCCTTTCCTTAACATTGTTGATAAAAACATGCCTTTATCCCCTTATGAGCTGATGATGACTCTGAAGCACATGGTGGTGATTCATTCAACCACTATTGCTTTGAATATTGCCACCAACTTTTAGGTTGCTTCACATTATAAGAAGCCTGCATTCTCTATTGTTTCAAGCCAGGAACATTCCTCAAGCTAACAAACAATCTCAAAGGCAGAAGCAGCAGGGGATTCTCACAATTCTGCACAACATGAAGAACCAAAACCATGATCAGGTGATCGGCATCCCGGTGACCTCTGTCGGGTACGCAGCTGGCGAGATGCCCGGAAAGCCGGCTTCTGGTGGTCTCAGCAAATATCAACCCTCATTTGGGTGCTCTCTATATAGACAGAGTAAGTATCAATTTCATTCCATTTATAATTCTTTCAATCTGAAGGGAGTTGTTCTTACACAGAGAAACTATTTTGATATGCAGATAAAAAGGATTCACTTATTGACTGGATGAGCAAGCTCAGCAAGAAGGCAGATAGCTATGCACAAGGAATTCGTGAACATGGTGAGTAATCTCTTTTCAGTAAAAAAAAAAACTCACCAGTTTATTTCCAGTAATGGACCTGTAACCATCAGTCTAACATTGTACAAATTTGCAGTTACTCTGGCACCAAAGATATCTGAAACTGTAAAGGGAAAGTTGAGTTTGGGGGCAAGGATTCTTCAGGCAGGAGGAATAGAGAAAGTTTTCAGACGATATTTCACGGTTGGGAAAAGAGAGAAGCTGCTGAAGGCCTGCCAGTGCTATCTGTCAACGACATCAGGCCCCATCGCAGGGCTGCTCTTCATTTCAAATGAGAAGATTGCGTTTCGCAGTGACAGGTCCCTGACATTCCCTTCTCCTACGGGAGATCTGATCAGAGTCCCTTACAAGGTCTCGATGCCATTGAGAAGGATCAAGAGAGTCAGCCCTAGCGAGAACGTGAACAAACCGAACCAGAAGTACATTCAGATTGTTACTGTGGACGATTTCGAGTTCTGGTTCATGGGGTTTGTTAGCTACCAGAGATCTTTCAAGTACTTGCAACAAGTGATCCCAGAATCAGAGATGAGCTCCTAGCATGAAAGGGGGCTGGTTATATCAAATGGTTTTGATATGAGGTGGAGAAACATGCACATTAACAGCTTGTTATTGTAAATTAAAATAGAAGAAGGGGACAGTTCAGCACCATCCCTTGAAAAAAAGGATTGTCTGTTTTTAGTTTCTCTCCTTTGTACAATGAGATGGTGGTGTGCTAATTCCTTGTAATACATCTTTTAATGAAATACTATATTTCATGGGTGATTCTATATCTTTTCTTAAACATTTTTCTACTTTAGATTTGTTGGAGATCCTTAAGTCAGCATCATAACCTGGCACTACAATAAGCAAGGGTTTGCTTGAGGTATTGGTATTGAGTATTTTTTTAGGGAAATTTTTATTAACAGTGTCAGTAGTTCTTGATCCAATAATTCCAACTCTCAAAGAGCCAACAACTTGATTTTTGCTACATTCACTGATTAGGCTTTTAAGTTCTGAGAATTTGACAGATCAGTTGTCCCAATAGCTCAAGGGGTCAAGGTTTCAATTTTCAGTTGTATTTACAAATTAAATTTCTAGCAGTTTTATGAGCAGATATCATCTTCTACTTGAATAATCAAGTTCTCCAAGTTCTATGTTGGAATCATTTGATCAAGCATGTAAGGCCTACATATAATTGCATTTATGCAACTGCAATTCTTCTTCTCAAGATTTCTGAGTGCTGAAGGAGAAGACTTCACGATTTTGTGAAGTTTCTTATCGTCTGCTCAAGGTTATGCTGATAGAAGAAAAAAGAGCGATGATTATTTGCATTCGTTATTAGATACGGAAGAAAATCGTGCATCATAATGGATCCATTACACAACTCACTAAATCAACTGTTATGTGCTCAAAATGGTATCTTCAAAAATGTCATTTTGCTGCTACTGGTACTGACAAGAAAAATCATCTTCCTTGCATTCTTTTTGTTCTACCTTCACATCTGAACAAAGTAACAATGATGTCTAAACTTGACAAGGCCAACTGCTGTAAAGTGCAAGGCTATATCACTGCAGCTGAACATTTTGCCCCTTAGCTCGCAGAAATACTTTATTTCCACATAAGCATTCTAGAAATTTCCTTTCAGTTTCTAGGTTCCCAGAAAATCCTGTTAGGGTACTCTCCATGAAACTTCTGCATCTAAACAACCAGTCACAATGCTGACTGACTCAGGTCCTCACCAGCACATCGGCTGTCAGCATGGAACTTAAAAGGCTAGGGCATGAAACAGACGGGAAAGGGCTCAGTGCATACTTGGACACGTGACACCTGTCTAGCTATCGAGACATCCATGAGAATCCAACAAAGACTATTTCCCGAACTTGTTACCCTTCAACATGTCAGTGACATGTTGGATGTATGTGGTTTCATGAATTACATATCACTGAAACATGACAGGTTTCTGATAGGTTATGCTACCAAGTACCGAAAGAAATCAACCCCGTTACCTATCATCTATTCTATTCTATGGTAAATACAAATGACTAGAGCTCAATCTATTGCCTCAAGCTTTCGGCCTTTTTCTTTTCTCACCTGGCCACATGAGAGTTCCTTTATTCTTAAGGAGCTTAATAGATTTCATGGAGATCCCTCCTTTTAATGGCTAAAGTTAGGATTCACACCACAAAAAGGCTACCCTTCTACTATTGTTGGCAGACAAAAGTTATCAAAACAGAGAGCTTACATCAAACATGAAGTCATGGTAGCCATTCATGTCAGTTATGATACAAATGAATCTGAGAAGTTTACAGGTATAAAAGTTTGCCTTTATGCACATAAAGTCGTTTCAGTTTTCGACTAAATGAACATATTCAGCATCTAAGTAAGACGGTCATTATCAATATAACACCAACTTAGCACCCAAAATTGCTGTAAATCTGATAGAGCGAGTAATTTAGACCAAATGACATCAAATAACAACAAATTGCTGACCAACATTGGCATATTAGCGCACATGACATGGGTCCAAGCTCTCGTATTCAGCTGGTCCACATGAACCACCAACTTAATGCAGTGAATCCCTGAAAAATCTTGCAAAGGACACTAAATCTTGATCCTAATCCACCTTCTTCAAACTTTGGTCTTCCAACAACCAAAAGTCAAGTATAATCCAATGCTGACTCAGAGCTTCATCAGCAAATCTTCGTACGTGTCAAGTTTCCATAAAGAATCCACCGAAAACATCTTCATAACCTCCAATTAATTGACTTTAATGTTTCGGTTTAACTTTCTGACACCTGTCACCAGACATTACAATGGAAAGGCGACGCCATCATCAATTGCGATGATGGAGGTGCAAGCAAGAAGTATGTTTGAAAGATGGCCTGTTTCTGGTAATAATAAGAAATATCTGAAGAGATCAACTACCTAATATCTTGTTTAATCTAATCTTTCACTAAAAAAATAAGAATAACAACAAATGCTCCCATCTTACAAGCTTTTCTCACCTCTGAAAAAGTTTTCCGAGTTATAAGCACAAAAAACTTTTCTTTTTCTCTACTGGTTAGTTTCTTTGTTCACAAGAAGCTAAAGATCACTCTAAAAGCTTATAGTGCTGAATCACAAACCCACTAAATTTCTTTGAATACAGCACTGGCTTTTGAGGTTGCTTCATCTTATATATGAAAAGCCTCCTCTGAATCTGAATCTGTTTATTATGAATAGAAATCAATTTTTCAGCAAAAGCAGACCCCCTAAAATCTCAAGAAAAAAAAAAGCAGACCCCACAAAATCCTAGTCACCGACGAAAATGATCGTTACAGTCAGCGGACTATTAGTCGGCATGGCAAAATGCTGACTCAACCAAGCATGCAGCCAACATTGGCATGTTGGGTGTATGTTGGCAAAGAAAAATGATAGATAAGGAAGAAGGAAAGATAAAGGTGGGGATAACACATGGAATCCCACATGGACTGAACAATGTAGATCCCTGCAAAAAAAAAAAAAAAATTTGCACTGTACCTAATCTTGATCATTTCATTTCTTAAAGTGTTCATTTTCACTTTTCTTTTTTATCAGGATAAAGAGAACAATGGTAGAAAATAACTGGTGACCTTTTATACTTTTCTTTGCCTGGGTCTCATCACACTATCCCCTTACCTCTGATGAGCTGATGAATGACCATAAAGCACAAATTGATGACTCACTGAAACACTAATTTCTTAAAATACGATCACTTGATTTTGAGATGCTTCACCTTATAAAAACTCTCAGCCTAACAAGAAAACATTCCTTAAAATGACAAAGCAATGGAAAATCAAGAGCTCCATCCCAAAATGAAATCAGTTTCTATCACACATGCACCTGAGTCTTGCAAATAAAGCAAACCCTTCAGCTCCTAAAAAATAACACAGCCCATGGCACCAGTCCATTGATATGGGTCCTAACAAATTCAAGCAGGCTACTAGAATTGAACAGATCCAGCAAAAATAATGAACAAATCTGCAGAAAGCATCCAAAGATCAACGTATGTGTCCAAAATATACTCAGTCAAAAAGTTTCAGCAGTTAAAATGCTACACTTCATACAAATTTTCTGTTTTAGCTGTAGTTTTCGAGTAGGAATTTTACTTAGAGCTCTATTCCCATTCAACTAACATATGCAGAGTTTATAATCTACAGCGCATTTGGCTGAGCATTGTCAAGTAGCTCAGTATACTGTTATCTTTTATCGCGAATTGGGAGGCTGATATCTTTAATACTGAGAAAGTAAAGTCATGGTTGGATGCAGAATTCTTCAAGCAGGAGCAGCTGAGAGATTTTTCTAGTTAAATTCGCGGCTGACAAGTCACAAAGCTGCAAGCATCCCAGATTTGTCTGTTATCAAGGTTGGCCTGATTTCCACTGAGAACACATATACAGTAATTATCGCCTAAATATGATCCGCGTGATTCGATTACATTGAGAAGGATATGAGAGGGTAGCTCATTTCAATGATAATGTAGCCGAACTGAAAATATGTGCAGATACTCACATTGTACCACCATGGCTTGACACAAGATCTAAGTTATCCCATTTGTCTGTTAACAAAGAACTTTCAAGTAGTTACAAGAAGCATTCTTGAAAATTCAAAACTAAGGTTCCTTCAAGTAACTGATTTGTATAGGCGTCGAAATTGTTTCTCTGACGTCTTCCAAAAATCTACTCAATACAAATCCTTAAATTAGTAATGAATTTTTCTCTCCTTTTGCGCACCGTCCAGACTACAGATATCACTGTAACACATCAGCTCTTGGTGAAGTGTGACCATTCATGTGGTTAACCATAGATTATTGAAATTATATCCACATAGTGGCTTCGCTCAATGATAAGCATGGACTTAATATATCCGCATGGTGACCAATACTACACTACCTAATATGGACTGAACTAAGTGGAGAATGACTCAATTGACAATAGTTCTTGATTCATTAAGCAAGTTTAACATATATTATTGAGATATATCAAACAAAAGAAGTGTGGAAAGAAGACAAAATGACAAATTGGGATGTTCCCTCTCTTTTCTTTTCCTTTGAATATGTATGTACTCTTTACACTATCTCACCTGTTTGAATAAAATATTAATGCCCGGTAAAATTACAGCCAGGGGGAAAATGGAGACTAATGAAAAAGTAATTTACATACATTCAAGGAACATGCTCTATGAGTCTTTACAACAGGTTAGGACACAATCCTCCAGAAAGTTGGCGAGTTGAGAAGTATAAAGGCCTGGATGGTTTCGAAAATGATCAACATGAGGTGAACTTAGAAAGTCACAAGCCCTAACCTCATGACCGGCTCTCCGTTGTTTCTCTATGAAAGATTCCACCGATTTTGCCGGTATAACTCTGTCCGCAGAGCTGTAAATATATAGCTGTGGACATTTTGGTTGCTCTGATGATAATAGTGCAAAACACATCATGAAGCATCCTGTTAAAATTTAAGAAAAGTAATCAGTTTTCAAATTGCTGAAGCCAGGAAATTTTTGAGGGTTTCAAACACAAGATCGCCATGCTATTAAATTTTTCATCAGGATAAAGCTAAATAACAACTGGAGCTGCACAAATTCAGATTTCGTACATGTGGAGGTTTTGTTTGTAACAACTACAAAATATAGTTTTAAAGGTTTCAGACATATAACAAGAGTAAAATATAGACAGACAGTAGAACAGTGGAAACGGAAATAGGTAGCTGAATGCATACTAACCATCTTTAACTATAAGAATTATTTATCTCCAGGTAACCACCATTATAAAGCTTGAAATGCATGATCCAAAGTATGTGCATGCTAAAGCTAAGTATTCTAAGGTACATAGATATGTAAGTCAGAAGAGCCCTCTCAGCTAAGGGGGAGAGAGAAACAACAATTACTCAATCCCGGCCTTACTGCAATTACTGTTACGACCATAAAAGATATAACTTTAACATGCCTATCTCCCAGTCTCATTAGTTAAACACCAAAATCACTTAATTTTGTCTCAAGTACTATATATACATACAATCCCAACTTTCGATCTCAGCCTAGAGCTCAGCTTGTTTTTCGGTATGTGATACCAACCATTAACCAAACCATAGTAGAACATATTTCCTTCAGAGTTCAGACTATGTCTGCTAGTTTACACCCTTGATAACTTATTTATCCTACATACACATGAATGTATAAGTGGGAACATGTGATATAAGATGTTTGTTGTTTCTAGAAATTGAAAAGCAATCTAGTTCAAGAACTCACCACTCTTGCAACACTCTTGTCCTCACAGGAAATATCTTGAAATTAACTCTAAATGGAGTATAAAATAGGTGAGTTCCCAAATGGGTATGCTCAAAATCTGGATGCGTTAAATTCTTTGAGTTCTCCGTTTAATATAGCTTTAGACTAAAATGGGCCATCAGATAAACAGTATAACTCAAGCCAACCAAATAATCAATGGGATATTATCAAAATATAAAGGAAACAATACCTATTAATGGAGGGAAGGTTCGGAACCACCTCAAAGAACTTCTCCAAAATTGTCAGCAAGGCGACTTCTCCAACTGCTGGTTTTGGTCCTTTGAAACATGAGAATTGGTTAGTAAGTTTTTGGTATTTTGATGTTGTTAGGAAGTATGGTTTGAAAAATGTTATGTTTTTTCGGTGTTTGAATGGTAATGTGAAACTGAAGTGAAAAAGTTGACAGCAATATTGACCGCAAAATCATATTAAAATAAAAATTAATTAAGAAAAATAAAAAATAGACTGTAATTAGAATGTAAGTGAGATTTACATGATGAAAAAATTTGTTATTTTGTGTTACAAATGAGATTTACATGACCACAAAATTAACTGTAGCACTCTAAAAGTGAGAAAATAGTTGTGTAAAAGAGAAAAGAGAAAAGGAAAAAGAGTTTTCTTATTTTCCTTCTTTTTCCTTTTCCGGTGTTTGGATAGATAGGGAAGTGAGCAATTATACTTCCTCATTTCCTTATTTCGCTCACTTCTTTGCAACCAAACACCCCCTTTGTGCCCACATAGTTTCCTCAGGGGTTTGTATTTGCTCTAATTGCATGAAAAAAAATGAGAAAGATGATTCCTCTCCATTGTTGTAAGAGGGCTAGTATCACTTATAGTTTGGAGAATTTGTATGGATGAAAGTAGTTATCGCTTACTAGAAACCACATTAGAAAATTTTCCTACTTCAGGATTTGAGAAAGACCTCAGGGACTGAAGCTTTAGTATCAGTCTGCCAGCAAGACTCCAGTTCTTATGGTTAGGAAGGACCAGAATCACCACACATCACTATCAAACTAGTTGTGAGATGACATTTTTTCAAATATGAATATCGAAGGGGCATTGGGATATTTTCAGTATTATGTAGAATTGGCATGTGATCAGAAAAATGAAGAAGAGTGCGAGCTGAAGAACTTGTATAATGCTCCTCCCATTCTAGACAGAAAAGGAACATATCCTATTTTGTCAAAGTTGGCGGCTATCAATCGCTTGTCCATGTGTAGGAGCGACCAACTAGGGGTGGTTCAATTAGGCTAAAATATCAGATAAGATTGTTGAAGCCTCTCATACTCGATACATGGATTTCATGCCGTGTTTTCTAACCAAAAAAATCTAGTGACATTAAGATCACTCCCTATCAACCATGCCATATAGCCCTATCTATGGTATCTCGAAGCTCTTGCCAAAAACATGTTCTATGTCCCTCATCACATGGCCCATAGACCGAAGTTACTACAACATGCTGGCTAGTTGCACTTGATTAGTTTAATTGAAAATATGAATTCCCCCACCAGTTCGCTGGAGCAGTCAAAGTTATTATACTGCCATCTAATAAACAATCCTCTCGATGCCCCAAGAGAGTTCATGAGAACATGTAATAAAAGAATCTCCAATAGATCTAAGAAAAGAGTTTGAAAGAAAGAAGTCTTGGTTTCTTAAAAGAGTACAATATCAATACAGTACATTTTGAGAAAGTCGCGGATACGACTTCGCTTTTGAAGATATATCAGTCCTTTGACACTCCAAGATACAACTAATATAAGCAACAAAATAAACATACCAAAAGTACATCCAAAAATACCACAACTTGAGGATTATTTTAACGGCCTTGCACGCTACGAACAACTTGAGGATTGTGATTTAGAAGATATATCATTCTCTTTCGTTTCACATCAATCGTCTGTGCTACCAATAGTGTAACCATCGTATTTTCTTCTGTAACTCAATTACACGTATTGTTGAGATTTTAGATGAGTAGCAAAATTATTTATTTTAGCATGGAAGTCTTACTGGACTCTCTGAGTCTTCCAACAACTCCCTCACCCACCACAGCACCGTACCAAGCACCACATTAACATGGGAAAAAAATGCATTTGTTATGAACCTTTTCCAGGACTCCATCTATTTAACCCTACCAATCTCAGAACCCTTGAGGCAAAAAAAAAAAAAAGAACAAAAGAACAAAAATCCAACCTCTGAAGGAAAAACCCTAGCTCTTCTAGTTTCTTGATCCATGGACCCCCCACCTCCTCAAACTGTGACCTACATTTGTGGAGGTAATTCACCACCAACACACAAGTCTCTTTCTTTGTTTCTCATCTATAGACAAGCAATTTAGTTTTTTTTTTTTTTTTTTTTTTCCTTTAACTTGAAAAAGTTTCATCTTTGGGCTACACAGTTTCCTAATTATTTGAAAAATTCTGAAACTGATCATTCATGCTTAGGTTGTGGAGTGGAGAGTACGTACGACTGCAAGGAGCTAAATGGTGAGACTCCTCCAAAGTGCAAGCAATGCTACCATTTCATCCTCTACAAGAAGCGCACTCGCAGAAGTAAATATATAATTACAAAACTCCCGAATAATTAGTTGCTTGTAATTTCAGTTGGTATCTGTTCACAAGATGGCTTCCTCATACAATGGGCATAAAATTAAAATTTTTGTAAATAGTTGGGGGGTAATTGTTCTATGTTTAAGTTCTGTTTTTTTAAAAAATTATTGCTATATTGAACTGTGGATACGTAGTATAGTTCTTTGAACTCTATTTTTCTTTTCTTTTCCTTTTTATTGTTTTAGTTTAGCTCAGTCATCTTGATTTCTCACTGACTGATTTTTGTTGCAGTTATTGTATATGAAGCGCGCTGAAGATGGTTCAGGGTGGATCTCTCTGATGAGATTAGCACATCATGCAGTCTATTTTGCAGTATTTTTAGTGGATTTGATAGAATTTGTGGAACGAATTGTCGAGTGATTATGTAACGACTTCTTATGAAAATTTATGTGGAACACACTGGCAAATTCTCGGTAATTATAGTAATTGTTGCTGCGAAATATTAAGCACTCGTGCAATTTACTTCATGCAAAAGTTTTTTTTTTTCAAATTTGTCTAATAATATTTATTAAAAATTTAAACCTTACTTGAACCTGTTTTCAGTGGGAAAATGTTTGTCGAGGGGTTGTTTGTTTCGGCGTAAAAGTTCGTAATTCGTAAATGACTTCCAACCCAATTTCAATTAACGCGTTTGTTTGGACCGTAATTCGTAAAGGACTTACGCAACTAAACTACAACTCACTTGCAACTCAATTATCACTCACTTATAGCTCACTTACAGTTAATTTTCAATTATCACTCACTTATAGCTCACTTACAGTTAATTTGGTGATCATACAAATTTGTATTATTTTTTATATTAATATTAATTTTTTTTAATATTTAACATTTTTAGTATTTATTTGTAATATTAAAAATTTTAAATCACCAAACAGTTAATTTTGTGGACAACTTTTTCACTTACGACTTACACGTTACGACAACTAAATACCGTAAACACAATACACTTTCTCACTTACAACTTTATATTACCAACCAAACACCGTAAAACTTACATGCATGTAACTCATTTACAACTGTAAAAGACTTTACCAATTACGACAAATGAATTACAGTCAATTACGACAACCAAACAGACTAATTCCTTTAATTTTGGGAAGACCAATTGTCAAAAACGCTATCTGTTAATCTCTTTGAACTGATAATTGCTGTGATTTATTACCAAAGATTTTGTTTTCTCTTAATTACTTTGTTTCTAGGTTTGTTCTTGTAAACTTTTTTTTTCCTTAAACTGTGTTACAATAAAATGTTGGCTATATTTTATGAAGTTTTAGTTATTGCAACTTAATTTAGAGGTATAATTAGGCTATTTACCAATATTTAATTAATCTCTTTATACCCCAATTATTAAACATCATTGTAATAATGAGGATCATAGTCACAATGTTGGACATTTGGAGATATTTCAACTAGGTTCAAAAGTTCGGAATTTGGTAAAAAAGAATAAAAATATTTGAGAATTGTCAACATGACATTAGGAGGAGCTATGGATGAATATACATAACAGTATTTCATTTACATATGTCAGCTAATGAAAGAATTAGGGAATAATAAATTAGCTGTTGATCAGGTACGTGGTTAGAAAATATTAGAGAATAATTAAAAATAAATTCAACGAATTTCATGAGTATCAGGTTGTAATCAGAATCACGATGGACAAAAACTTGAGTTGAGTTGATAAGACACGAGGCTTGTGCCCACTGAATCAGACTAATACACGAGAGCATGGGGGGACCCATTAGTAGGCTGGGCCGGGCTTCAACCCGGCCCATTTTTTTATATATAGGTCTAAGCTTAATTTTTATTTTTGTTCTTTTTTATATATTGTGTTAGGCCTCTTTCTATATTGGTTTTTTTAGCAAATTTATTCCTAGTTCTACTCCTGATTTAGTAGAGAAAACTGTTTTATTCTTTTGATAAATTCATATAATTCATAAGTATATGTTATAAAAAATTGCAGCCCACCCCAAAAAATTTTCTGGTTCCGCCCCTGCACGAGAGGAACTTTCTCTTCTATGCTAGTTTTTTTTTTTTTTTTTTTTTTTAATTACGTCTCTAGGCAAGGGGTGCATGAAGATAGCTCATGTCCGCCCGACGAGGGCTCAAACTCGTGACCTGCTATGAGGGAACGGGTCTCACTGGCACTTGTCAGCCCGGCACCTAACTAGAAAGAATGCTGGAAAGCAGCAGTTGGAGCTCATCCACTTGCCTCATCTGCAAACCTCAATAATGTCTCTACCCGTGGACTCAGCCTGTCTTGATTCAGCTTGTCACTGCACCACTTTTGCTTGTTAACCGTGTGCATGTTGTTGTTGTCATCTCCGGTGGCGGTGGGTCTGGGAGAGGGCGAGGTTGTGGCGGCTCGAATGGCTGTTACAGCGATGAATATATAGAGAGGCGGTGGCGGACGCAAGATGTTTTTCTAGTGTGAGCGTAAATGAAATAAAAATTTCATGGTGAGCGTAAATATAATAAGAAAAGAGAGAAAGAAAAGCAAAAAAATAATATTACACCTACTAAGTCTTGAATTTGTGACATCAATATATAATTTATCACTTACATAGAGCTCAAAAATGTCATTATAACAAAAAATATTTTCTTCAACATTTCATTTCATGAGAAATCCTGCAGGATTATACTACGTCAGCTCTGAAGGCCCATGTGACTTATTATGTTTGTCCCAGTGACGGAACAATTTAAAGCTACATTTGCTTCACACTATAAAATCTTGGGTAATTTGTCTAAAACTATCATAAATTATTACTATTTTCTCAAAAAAAAAAATTTTAAACTATCAAAATCTCAAAATAATACCACAAGCTATTCTCAGAGGTTCTCAAAAAATTCCAAAAATATTAGAAATAACTCTTCATAAGAGCAATCCTACACATGCTACAGATTTTCAAAGAAAAAAACATTAGCGATATTTGAAGTCACTAATAAATTTTTCCTTGAAAATCTATAACATGTATGAGATTGCTCTATATGAGGAGTTATTTCTAACTTTTTGGGAAATTTTTTTGAGAGCATCTAAGAATAGCTTGTGGTATTATTTTGAGATTTTGATAGTTTAGATTTTCTTTTTGAATAAACAGCAATAGTTTACGGTAGTTTTGAGAAATTTAGCCTAAAATCTTAAAATTCACACTTTTAAATGATCATGTAAATTAATTGGCGAGTAGCATCAACCTTGCCATAATGCCATGAGGGCTACATTAATTTTACTAGATAATCAAATACTATTTTGGAAAATTGGCACAAAATTAGACGGATATGAATCAAAAACTAAGCTAATGACTGCACAATTTTTTTTTCCCTTTGCTTCATCTAATGGAAAATTGAGAAAATGGTCAAGAAAATAGTGTTGATAAATGACAATTAAAAACACCCACAATGCTACTAGAAGCAAAAGATGGGCAAGAGAAGACCTTTCCGGGGACTTTCTAATTTCTATTTCTCCTATTTATTTGATAGAAAATATAATTTTTTTTTTTTATCATTCAGTTGTTATGTTTTTATTTGAATGAACAACTTTTAGTGATGCCTTTTCGTGAATAAGTAATAGTTGTTGTCTTTTTATTTATATGCATCTATTAAAAATAATGTTTGACATTCTATTAGAATAACCTTTGCTTATTTTTGAAAATGTTGTAAAAGTTTTCTAGAGACGTGAAATTCAAGGATCTAATATAAGAACTCATTCTATTAGTTTCCTCTCTCACTTTCTCATTTATTATTAAATTCATTAGCAAACTCAACCGAGTGAGAGACAATAAGTATTTTAAAGAAAGAGATCACACATCCTCAGAGCTTAAGTTTTCTAAATTCTTTTTACATAATTTTATTATTTATCTTGACACAGATTTTGCACTTAAATTTTTTGCTCAAATTGGAGTTGTGGTAGAAATTTTAAGATTTCATAATTTATATGACACAGTTTCTTGTATTTTAAGTTTCTTGCTCTAATACAACAGTTGAGGATAATAATTCAAAAAAACCACATCCATTTTGAACAATTTCTATGCATTATAACATCACTCTACATTGAACCAAATAATTATTTTTTATTTCCAACAATTATAGTTGCAACTACAAGTTGTCAAATGATATAAATATGTTGTGGCCTCAACTACCACAAACCAAATAGAATATGACAAGCTCGAATGGAACTGACTAAAACATTGAAAATTAACACATATTATATAAATTTTATTAACCATTTTTCACAATTCACTAGAGTACAATAGAAACAACACTTTCTACCACTGCACAATTGATCAACCTAACATGCTCCTTCACTTCATTCTTGCCCTTTGACCCAGAGGACTTGTGAAATTAGCACTCTCAAATTTGATTCTATGTAAATTTTATGAGAAAAATAAATTTCAAAATAAACATAACATCCTGAATGATTAAGGACATACCAATATAAAAAAATGAAAGAAGAATGTGCTGGAGAGATCATTTACATGAATCAAACAAATACATAATAAGATTAAAAGGAAACAAAAAAAAAATACACAAGTGTGTCCAATCCATTTCAGTGACCAAAAAAATTTAAAGTTTACACGAAGTCTTAAAAATACACACGACAAGTGTGTCCAATTCATTTTACAACTGCATTTAAACACTCAACTTACACATATACGATTTCATAATGGAAAGAATTTACATGATCCTTGTGCTGTTCAGCCTCTCCCCCACCATTTTCTTTTAGCCTTGTCTGAATTTGCTTCACCACTTGCAAGCTTGAGGATCATGGCCTTTGCCTCTCGAAGCCGCAGATTGTAGTCCTTCTTCCACAGCTCGAAAGTTTGCTTCAGCCTCCTCAGTTCTCGCTCTGGGTTCAGGCTTGCCTCTGCCTTCCCCGACTTGACTTCAACGAGGAAGTCTGCATCATCTGCAAAGACCTGGCTGCGTTGCTCAAACTCCTCCTCGAGTCGACTGATGACATTTAGGCTCGCACTCATTTCTCGGGAAGTGAGTCGCGACGCTAAAGCCCCATTGCCATTAGTGGCAATGTGACTGGCGCTGTTCCAGTCCCAGCTTCGTTCTTCTGTTGATCCTTCGGAGTTCCTCTCTGCATCATCCATGGAAAGGCTTTTCTTTGCGATGGAAAGGCTAGACTGCAAGGATTTCATCTGTTTCTGCCACACCTCTTCCATGGAACTCATCTTCTGTTCGTATTCTGACCACCGGCTCTCGTACTGCTGCAGCCTCTGCTGGAGAATGTCGTTCTCTTCTTCTTTCTCCCTCAGTGCAGCCTCGGCTTTTAGGATTCTCCTCTGCAGCTCAGAGAGGACGGATGCCTTGACTGCCACTTCAGCAGGCTTGATCTCTGTCTCCTGTAGAAAGATTCAGGAACAATTAAATCTACAGCATGACAAAAAGTAACTAAAAAGAACCCACGACGTTGCAGATATGTTATTTCTGGACTTCGTACATATGTTAGATATGAAGGGTTCAGGGTTCCATAAATAATATCTTCGAGTTATATTTTATATGGAAACAGAAATCTTCAGACTACAAAGCTACAAACTAGAGAAGTTTTGCTCACCAAAATAAGACCTTTTTATCTAGACTGTTTACTGTCAAAAATGACTTTTTTTTATCTAGACTGTCACATGATCGTTAAAAACAGCATATAATAAAATATGTGCTCTCTTTTTTCCCTCTTTTGGAAAGAGGCATTAAGCTCAGTCTTAAACCTTGGACCTCTCATAAAACCCAACCCTTTCGCTCATTCCTTTACCAGTGAGCCAAGCCTCCGTGGTCTGAACTCTTAAACTCTTGATTACTGGGTTAGAAAAAACAAATGATGAAAAAGCAGAAACATGGTTACAGTGGTTGAATAAACTAACAAAATAACAACAACAACAATAATGAACGAATGAATAAATAAACAACACAAGGGATAGAAGGGATCAGCAGTAACCACTGCCCAACACGAGACATGCGGTTGGGGGTGGTGGGGGGGGGGGGGGGGGTGGGGGCCTTTGAACTCTGAAATTTACATCTACCAATTTACATTCTTATGGGATTAGCATACTTGGGATATCACTAAAGAAAGATATTCAGTAGGAAAAGAGCGACATAATAAAGTGAGCTTAAAGTTGTTCACAACAATTGGGCATAGTTTGTTTGATTAAGAAAGGTGCACCATTCAGCTTATAGTTTGTTGTCCTTGTAAAGGCAACAAAGTTGGCACTTCATGCAGATGCTACTCACCGCAGTTCCTTCGCTTTTGTTGGTTGTGTTGAGTAGACCATTGTCTCCTGAGCACCTTCTAACAAGCCATCCACGTATGACTGTAAAGCAATGGGCTAATTGCATAAATGTAAAATACGAAGACTGTACTCAAGAACCGAAAACTGAATAGGAATTAGGAGGCTCTTACCAGACTGTATCATTATAGATGCGTCCTGTATATTCACGAATTTTCTCCTGACAAGTCTGGATTTTATATTTCTCTGTAAAACAGTAGCAGCTCGGTGCCTCTGTCTCAAGACTCGGTACAGCTTTCTTGCCTTCTCACCTCGAATAACTACAAAGGAAAAGTAGTATCAATAATTCTCAAAAAATCAACTTAGAAGTCTAAAGCAAAATATCATTCTTATGAATGTAAATAAATTTCTGAGCAGCTTCCAAGAGATAGAAAATACATGATTGTAATGCAACAATTGCTTTCCTGCGTTCCTTCACATAACAACGAGCTTTATGCCCTCGGAAACAGCTCTGAACCCGCAGAATACCATGGAGTGTCCGATTTCTTGTATCTTCAAGCTCAGCAATCTATAATTAGAAAAGATAGGCTGTCAACATGTTTTTTATTTAAATGTACTAGCACTTCCTACAACAGCCATAACTACATGAATCAAATTCTCTAGCGGAGAGACAATGCCACATGCATAAAAGTTGATGAAGTTTTCTTTAGCATCAATTAAGTAAGAAATTAACCGTTGAGGAACTAAAAGAATTAAATAGTTTGGCCGAAGGATCAGACTTTCAGCCTATTGTAATATGGATAACGATGGAGCGACAGTTTAACATATTATTCACTTATCTAAAGCATTGGTCCCACCTGTCCAGTTCGGAAAAACAGTTTCGTATAGCCAACTTGATACATTTCCGGAAGGATGTTAAACTGGTGGAGAATTGCCACTGAGACACTCAATGGATCTTGTGATGCAACATTCTCGAGAAGTAGAAAGCCATATCTGGTGATAACACACAACAAAAATGCGAGAATAAATAACACAATGTGCCTGAAGGAGAGAGAAAAGATTTCAAAGTCACAAAGTTTACTGCTTTACCTTCTGGCAAACTTTTGGTGTGGTATCCTGGTAGGATAGCCTGACCTAGATATACGCACCACCTCTAGGACTCCGCAACATCTCAGCTGATTTAATACAAGTCCTTGTTCATAAGTTGCAGGCAGTTGAAAGCTGTTCGGCTTAATGCAGCGTATGAAATGAGGTGTTGTTGTTTCCAGTCTCTGCATCAGCTGGAACAGTTGTCCCTGAACGCCAAAGGATAAAAGACAAACTAATTAGCCACACAGAAGGGCTTTTTGGCAGCATATCTTACAGATCAAATAACATTTTGGACAGAACACATAATTAAATTCATGAAACTACTATGAAAATGGCATTATCATGTCAAAGTACAGGCAAAATTTCATCAGATTGGTAAGCCCAAGTTCAGCAGTTATGGATTTTGTCATTTGCAAACGATCATAACTCCAGTTTATTTAACAAACTCACTGGCCTGATTGCTTAAATAATTAGAGTTTTCCACAAATTAACTTGGTAATTGCAATAAATTTTGTCCTTCACTTGAGGTTTTCCAGGTTAAGATCCCTCGAATGCGGATCTAATTCAAAAGTCAATATAGTTGGAGTTAAGAGCCATCAACCACTATCATGTATAGTCGCAAAGCCCTAATACTACTGTGTTGGATCATGAGCAGCATAGTCGATCACAAGAAGCAATGGTCGAAGGTTACAGGATGAAATTACCAGGTAAAATCGCACGTCACCAATGGGCTTGTTTCAGTGTGCAAAAGAGCAACTAGAGCACAATCCAAGTGTAGTTGGAACTCTTCAACTTTTCTTTATCATGGACAGTTGGCAATGCTCTTTTACAGTCAGTTGTGTTGGTCTATGTTGCACAGGTACTCTATGTTTGACAAATACTTCAATAAAGTACCCGTGTCCAATAATAGTGTTGGTCTATCTTGCACAAATACTTCAACAAAGAAGAAGTACTCAGATCCAATAAGTATCCAAGTAAACTTATCTGATGTTTGGATACTCTCACACTTGATGGATACTTGTCACATACCCCTAAACTTTATAACCAAGCCCAACCATGTCAAATGTGGAGATGACAACAACAAAAACAAAAACAAAGTCTTGTTCTAATTTTTCGGGGTTTGTTACAGGAATCATTTTCTTCCATTCAGCTCCGCTCCATTTCCTTAGCAAGATGAAGCACTGACATATATTTCTTAAGAACCTCCATATAAGTTCATATGCGCCTCCCTCTAGTCCTCATTGCCCTATTAATTATCACCGTATCACTTGTTCTATTTAGGCACTTATTAGGCTATGTTGCACGTGCCCAAACCATATCAATCAATTCTCCATCATTTTATCCTCAATATGAGCAATCTCTAAGTTTTTATACAAAATGCACTCATTTATTTAGTGTATTTTCATTTATCCATCTCAAAAATTCTTATTTCTACTTCACTCATTTTCTGACATGTTTCTTGAATGCCTAACATTCTGAATCATAGACATAGTAAATCATTCTATAAAAATTTTCCTGTTATTTTACGAGTATCAAATAATCACACAAAGGCACTTCTCTATAAATATCTTGCTTTGATTCTATAAACATCTTTTTTTTTATTTCACCATCTTCATGTATGATTAATCCCAAATAACGAAAATGAGCATGTGAGGCATTTCTTGACCATCAATTTCTACTACTGTGTTCATCACTGTTCACCATTTGGCTAAAATTACATACTGTTTATGTTCTACTAATTCTAAAGTCATAAAATTCTAAAACTTCTCTCCATCTTTCTAGCTTAATACTTTTTAAGTTCTAGTTTCATTAACTAATACCATATCATCGGCAAACATGTCCCATGAGACTTCATCCCTAGTATGCCTAAGTTCCTCCATCACTAAAGCAAAGAGATAAGGAAAAAAAAGTAGTCAAAGCAGTTAAAAAAACTAATGTATTAAAGATGAGTTCACAATTTCATTTGACTTGATGACGCATTTATAACATTCATCAGCTTTATTAATGAAATATTATGATTGTTCTGATAACTAGTGATTTATACAACTAGGAAATATTACATACCATCTTAGTCATTGTGGTTTCAAACCATTATGTCCTTACAAAGCCGTTTTATACATAAAAAACATTTAAACCATATAATACACATATATTTCATTATTGTCGTGTCCGTGGTGTATCCATATCCTAAACTTTCAGGTTTTACCATATGCATGTTTCCCATATCATGTTGTATTTGTATCCCGTATTCGTAATGTTAGAAAACCACTTAATTAAAAAGCTCGTGCTATTAAGTTGCGGGTTAATAATGCATACATGCACATGCTATCTTATGCGTGGATTACAACCAGAGTTTCAAACATTGGCATTTGCAGATTTGATATATATCGAGAATATCTTATCGGGTTTTGAGGCACTTGTATACGATATCGAGGCCAATATTGCTGATATTGACAGCCAAGCTTGATGATATTGATATTAAAATCGGCCGATACCGATACCAACATTGAGATTTAAACCATAATTATAACACAAATGAGAACTACTTTTCATTTTCAATATGTTTAAGACAGGATTTTAACAAGGATCCCTTACTCCTAAGTGCTCTGATGAAAGAATTTGCTTTACCCAAAAGTTTAAGCTATTAAGGTGAATGTATATCAGCACACCCAAAACCAGTGCAATATAGCCGATGATTTGCTGAGAAATCTGAAAAGGCAGATTTATTATTTATGAAGATAATAATAAGTTCTTGGAGTAAGACATGACATTTCATTCATAAGTTTTTGGAGTAAGTAAATCATAATGATCAGTGTGGATAATGGGTCCACCGAACTGCAGCTTAGGAACATTCACATGGATAATCCACACCGTTTAATGTTATCAACATGCAACAAAGCGCATGAAGAAGGAAAAGTTTACAATTTGAAGAATTCTTGCCCATTCATCACGCAGATGTAATCGAACAATATCTTATCAATTGAACAAACTTGGACAACTTGAGGAATGGGCAAAAGATATATAAACCGTGTGAATTTTTCATCCCGAATTTATTTTGGTTATGCATATAATTTCTATTAACAAAAACTAGAGAATCCTTTCCTGCTTTTATTTTAAGTTTAAAAATAATTGTATCAGAGAAAGATGAACAATACAGTCAGAAAGTTTTTACCTTAAACTTTGTTGCGACACTTAGTTTTTGGTTATCAGCTCCGCTAGATCTATACACATTTCCGATCGTCTTCTCAGAGTGCATAAGTATTTTAGATGCAAATATTTGAGGAAGGTGGCATGTGCAGGAGGCAAGTAGTTGAATAGAATCGATGTGTAATAAATCCCGGTTTTTCTCCAAAAACCCAGATGTATCATATACCACCTGATCAAAGGAAAGAGACAATTGATTCTACTGATTCAAAATACAAAACAATATGACGAGTATCAAGGATATTGATGGCCACCTCTCCTGCAAAATGACTGATGCTAAATGCTTTCCCTCTTTCTCCTTTGAAGCATGAATTTGAAGAAAGATGCTGCTTAAGCTTGTTTGCAAAAGTCAAATCTGTACCATTTGGAAAGGTTGACTCCTCATCCAAAAGAGACAATAATCCTAATGGTTTCTGCATATCAAACAAAAATTGAGTCAACAAGTAGCATCACACTCCGATGTGAAGAATATAGATTTATGCACTTCACATGCAGAAAATTCGCAAAAGTGAAGGAAAGTTGAAACATGGACCCCAAAATTCCATTTACTTCAATATTTCACCAACATAAAACCCAGTACTAGAAAATAAGTCCTGGATAATGTAAGGGAGCAAGAAATTACGATGGAGTGCACACGCTATTAGTACATGATTCAGAATGACACATTTCCTCACTCCATAGGAGTCAAATCTAGTAAACAATGCTCAACCAGCAAGAAGGATCAATGATTCCTGGAAAGGTATAAGCCAATATACAGGACATTAACAGCAAAAAGATATGGTGGGGCAGGATGACATAAAACAAATGAAAATTGTTCAATAACGGGAAAATCACTAATCTCAAAATATGGTCACAATTGTCCATACTAGCACCTCTCTATACGCAATGAACAGACTGATCTGATTATTATCTTCCCTCTCACAATTGGCATAATTCTGATTCTTTGTCATGGGTTTTGTATTCTTCTAGATTTTTTACGGTTAAATCTTTCTATAATCTTCTTAATAAAGGTGGTGTTATTAGTCCTTATTACAAATATCTTTGGTCTTTGTTGTTCCTTTGAAAGTACGGATTTTAGTATGGTTAGCTATTAAAGATAAGACTTTTGTCTGTTGAAATTTAGTTAAACATGGTATGTCATCTTATAACGGTCAGCTGTGTATGTTTTATCATATGTATGCTGAATTTTCTTATAATTTATTTATTAAATGTCCTACATTGAATTATTTTGGGGATTTCTGCAAAGCTGCTTTTGATATTTCTAGTTTTCCTTCCTCTTTGACTTCTTGGTGGGCTCTTAGGAGAAGTAGAAAGGTTAGATAAGATGATAAGAAGTTATGGGATGTTCCTGATGATGGGCGTGTTTGTTTCGCCGCAAAATGCCGCAAAACGCAAATCGTAAAACTTCTTTTCCATTTTTCGTTGTTTGTTTCGCTGAAAAACAAGTTGCAAAATGCAACTCTTTTTTTCCCACTTGCAGTTGCTACAGTTAAATTTGTAGTCATGTAAATCTCACTTTTACACTCATGTTTTCCCACTTGCAGTTGCTACAGTTAATTTTGTGGTCAAGTAACTCTTATTTGTAGTACACTTACAGTTCAAAACAGTTACTTGATAATCAATATATAATTTAATATTATTAAATATTTAATATTTTAAATAGTGTTCAATTTCTTATTTAATTATTTAATTATTTTATATTTTTAATCTTAATTTTTTATTGTTTTTAATATTGTTTTAATATTTAATATTTTACTATTTTAATTTAATTTTTATTTAATATTTTATTTAATACTTTATTATTTTATTAATACTTATTCCATTTTCTATTATTTTATTTAGAGTTAATATTTTATTAATATAACAATATTATACTTTAATATAAAATTACTATATATTTAATTATTTATTTTTAATATAAAAAATTACTTTATAATATAAAAAATTACTTTATTAATATCATAATATATTTTATTATTATATTAATATTTTATTATGTTAATATTGTAATAATAATTCAGCATAATAATACTTTAATGATAATTTATTATTAAATTATAATTATATTTTACTTTGTTAATTTTATATTTCTATAATATTACAATAATATTATAATAAAATTTATAGTATAATAATTTTCAAGTATTTTTAATATTATATATTATAACTATATTTTATTATTGTTGTAAGATTTTTTAATATTTATATTTTATTAGTATTCTTAAAATTTCATTAATGTTTTTTAGATTTTCTTAAAATTTTATATTATTTATTTAGTTAATATTTTAGTAATATTTTACTATTTATACTAATATTTTATTAATATTATTGTTATAAATAAAATATTAAGATTATTAAATTTTTATCTCAAATTTATTAATACAATTTAATTTGCAATAGTAGATTTAATTAACAGTATTTATAATATTTAAATCACTGCTACAGTTAATTTTGTGGTCAACTTTTCCACTTACACTTTTACATTATCAACCAAACAGCGTAAAACACAATATACTTTACCATTTACACTTTCACTTTATCAACCAAACACCGTAAAACACAATATACTTTTTCATTTACACTTCACTTTATCAACCAAACACCGTAAAACACAATATATTTTCTCTGCTACAGTTCACTTTTTCCATTCTCATTTTACGACTTACGACTTGCGACGTTTTGCAACGAAACAAACAGGCCCGATGTCTTTAATTTGGACAATATGGTCCGAGCGTAATGATAGGATTTTTATTTGCCAATCTAAATCAAATTATGCTCTATTTGATAAATTCATTTCTTCGATTGTCTTTTGGACACATCATCTTGGTTCTAAAAAGAGGAAAGTGTGTGCTTCTAAGGTTTTAACTCTTGTCTTACTGGTTGTTTTTTTGGTTTACATTGCTAGTATCTTTAGTTGTGAAGTGTAGCTTCTTTCGTAAGTATGTGGAGTATAGATCTTCGATACTTGATATTCAGTGTTGTTATTTGTAGCAGGTTATTTTGGCTTTCATAGTATACACTGGAGGGCAACCTCCATCCTGTTTCTCAACCAAAAAAAAAATAATTTGTCCATCCTAGTACCAGATCCAAAGAACAGCTTCTAGACTAAGAGGCTTGGGAAAAGGACAGAACAAAAAACATTTCTCTATTATCTCAAATTGATCAATGACATTTAAAGTCCAAGTGAAAGATCATTTATGAGAATTTATGATTAATATAAATTATAAAATCATGAATATATTTAACAATAAAGTAAACATACTTTCTCAAAAAGATATAGACAGTCTTGGTTGTCCTCGAAATCAACTTTTGCCCAGTCTATTCCATCCTGGATATATTCCTGGCAACAGAATATGAGAACTGTTCAGAGAATAATAACATTTACATAAAACAAAACTAGTAGGACTTTGTATGATTGAACACAGAATGGCAATCTAAATGTGAGTAACTACATTTAATATATTTTAATTCATAAAAGTTTAGCAAACCTAAATCAATTAGAAACATGCTCTCAAGGAAGCCAAGGTTCTGCAAAAGCAACTAGCAGAACATGGGGTTATAAATAATACAAAACCAAACTATGATTCATAATAAACTAGTACTTATTTAACTAAGTATGCATGCATACATCATTTCTCAAACTCGGACTTATTTAATTACATATGCAAAGCACATTCATTTCTTAATCACCATTTTTTTAGAGAGATAATAAAACAATTAGCGCAATAATATGCATATCCATGCATGATCCACAACACAGAAGCAGAAATAGAATATCATCTACAAGCAAATTACCTTTATTCTTCAATTTGAATATGTCCAAGTGAATTGGAAAACCTTCTCTCTCAATGTTTTAAGAACTCAACATCAGATTTCATATTGCCATATTCGCCAGAAAATTGGTAACCTTAGCATTTTTTTTCTTTTTCTCTCTCTCTCTTTTTCTTTTTTGGTTGGTTGTGTTAAAGCACCGGTTTTTCAATCCCTTCAATATTGTTCTTTTCCAAATTTTCAGTCCCTAAACCCTAGATCTATTCCAGATCCATTCAAAAAAAAAAAATTACACTGTTAAAAAAAGAAAAAAGAAAAGAAAAGTACAGTGAAAAAAAAAAAAAAAGAAATCTTCGTCGAAAATCCCTGATAATTCGCCAACCCGCACTGTTCATCTTCCCCATCACGATCCCGCCGCCTTCGCCGCCACCAGAGCTCGACAGAGCCAATCAAGGCTCCCACCTCACCACCGTCCGACACCAGCGAAGGCCTCCAACACTGCGTCCAACCGTCGCGCCTCCGCTCGACGAAGAAGTCGCGGTCGCCGTCGCCTTCCACAAACATCCGATCGACGAAGCATCGCCCTCGCCGCCTCTTCCTCCGTCGGAGTTTGCCGCCGAAGAAGTCCCCGCCCTCGTGATCTCATCATCCAGTTCCTCCTTCACCGACTTCGACGAGATCCGCTCCCGAACATCGCCGACGCTCCCAGATCCCAGTCGTCTTCCTCCCGGGCTCGTCGGAGCTCGCAGATCCAGTCGTCTTCCTCCCTCTAAAGCTTCGAAGTCCTTGTCAGAAGACCCATCTTCGCCGCCTTCCTCCGATCTCCAGCGTCGACAGGTCCCCTCCTCGAGCCTCGATCAAGGCTCCGTACGATCCGCCGCCGCCTGCACTGTCCGTCGTCGCCACTGCCGGACCGGAATCTCCGCCAGTGACCCGAGTCGTCGTCGCCGTCGCTTCCGATCCGTCTTTGCCCTAGCCGACGACGAAAGAGGGAGAGAGGAACTCGGGTCGGGTCGAGCCCACTTCTAACAAACGAACCCCAGCCCAGTTTTAATCCACCCACTGGATTTAAACTGATCGAGTCCACTCCCTCCAAGCGAACCCGACCGGACCGAGCCCAAGCAATTGATCTGGCTGAGTCCAACTCAGTCTGATTCGGGCTGAGTCAACTAGACACTGAGTCAGCACAGTCCAGAACCGCAGCATTACTTCCGACGGCCGTTCAGGACTCGATTCAAGTCCGAATTGACTCGTTTTCGAGGCAGTGGATCCGTGACGACCAGTACTACGCCCCTACAGCAGTCTCGTTCAGGTTTGACTTACGGTCGCCTTCCCAGGTAACTTTGAATATTCTGTCAGTTATTCCTGTCACTTGATTAAAATAGCTAGTTCTCCCAATCTGTCGCATGATAGAATTTATTGACTGTTGCCCACTAAATAAGTGAGTTGTGTGATTCTGATCTTGAGTGGTAACCGACCTAATATTAATCGTGCAACTAAATTAATTTGAATCTGTGATTACTTGTTATATCTTGAAATTAACTGTATCAGCACGTGTCTTTATCACTGTCTTCACATTATAATTTTCTTAATCACGTGTTAATCTCATTAGCTTAAAAAAATTGGTATTATCTTTCACCAGTCTAATCTCTGACTCCTCCTGCATAACATACATATCCTAAGGACAGCTTGCATTTAGGGTCAGTGAGAATCTTGCATGCCTACTAGAAGTGGTAGAACTTTTTCTATAGGCGAAACTTCAGCACCAATGGACCCTAGCATTCATGATACCCTTAACACTATCCTACAAAAGATAGAGAGCATGGACAGACAACTACAAGAAGTTAAGGATCAGGTTGATGTCAACTGTAGGGATCTAGCAACCAGAATTGGTAGGCTAGAAACCAATAGGAGAAGAATCAGGGATGATGAGAGTTCTCGAAATGACAGTAGGTCTCCTAGGCGTGAGCGAGACCATGACAGTAGGTCTCCTAGGCGTGAGCGAGGCCCACCTTACCGAACAACTGATGCCGATGCCCAGTATATCAGGAGCGTTAAAGTTGATGCTCCTTCTTTTGACGGGCGTTTAGACCCTCAGGCCTATATCGATTGGCAGTTGGCCATGGACCGATATTTTCGTTGGCATGACATGTCTGAATCAAGAAAGGTTCGATTGGCCGTTATGAAATTAACGGGACAAGCTGGGTAATACTGGGAAAATTTAGAGAGGATAATGAGGTACAGAAGGGAAAACCCCGTGGACACTTGAGAAAGCATGAAAGAGAAGCTTATGATGAAGTATGTTCCACCATCATTCAGTCAACAATTGTTGGACAAATGGAATCGATGGACCCAGGGAAACAAGTCAGCCGCTGATTACATTGCTAAGTTTGATGAATATCTGAATCGGTGTGGAGCTATTGAGTTAGAATCTCCCGAACAGACCCTATCTAGGTTTAGGTCCGGTCTTAGGGATGATTATCGCCGAGAGCTCATTGCTCGAGGCATCACGACTCTAGAACAGGCGTATCAGCTAGTCACCGACTTAGATGAGTCTAGAGGATCCTACTTTAATCGAAGTAATTTTAAGGATAACTCTAGAACCACCACTACTGGCCAGCCAAGCTTCAACCGAACACTTCCTACCCCAAGTAAACCTGCCTCCAGTTCCTCTAGCGTCAAACCAGCAGGTCCTCCTGGTGCAAAGCCCTTTGCATCCGAGAAGAGAACGGTAAGTGAACCAGGAAAAGTCAACCCTAGAACCCAATGCTACAGGTGTCAAGGGTATGGTCACCTCGCCAGCCAGTGCCCGAGTCAGACCAAAACCCTCTTCGTCGAAGTTCCCATTGAAGATATAGAAGGAGAGGATGATGGAGAAGAAGTGGTGCACCAACAAGACGATGACTCGGATGCCTCTGTCGAAGAGTATGAATTTAATGGGTGCATCCGAACTGTGGAAATGACGAGCTTACCTCCTAGAGTAGCTCGCACCCAATTAGGAGTGGTTAGATGTACTTTAACCCAGCCTGAACCACTCAACGACTGGAGAAGAACTGCCATATTCCAAACTTGCACAAAAATTGGCAATAAGAACTGCAAGGTAATAGTGGATAGTGGCAGTTGCATCAACGCTGTGGCGTCAAAGCTAATCACCACCTTGGGAATGACACCAGTGAAGCATCCAAACCCCTACAAGGTTACATGGATCGATGCTACATCTATAGATGTTCAAGAGAGATGTCAAATTCCCATCCAGTTTGCCACATACACAGAAAATGTGTGGTGTGACATACTCCCCATGAATGTAGGTCATATCATTTTGGGTCGACCATGGTTATTTGACCTAGATGTGACCATACATGGACGTACCAACCAGTGCTCGTTCGTCCATAATAGGAAAAAGGTGAAGATTATGCCAAACCAACCGAAGCCGCCAACCCGAGAGAAAGAGGCTGATAAAGGAAAAGATAAAGTGGACGTTATAAATCCAAAAAAAAGGGTTGATAAGGGCAAAGGTAAGATGGAAATGAATTTGATTAGCCACGATCAACTTGAAAAGAGCTTGCAGGATGGTTCTACTTGTTATGCTCTCGTGGCTCGAGAGGCTAGCCGGGATATCGAGGAGCAGATTCCTGAGCACATCAAGCCAATTCTGGAGGAGTTTTCCGAAACCCTCCCACAAGATCTTCCAGGTGAGTTGCCCCCTATGCGAGACATCTAACATGCTATTGACTTAGTCCCAGGAGCAACTTTACCAAATTTGCCCCACTATAGAATGAACCCAACTGAACATGCGGAATTGCAACGGCAAGTAGAAGAGCTACTTGACAAGGGGTTCATCAGAGAGAGCTTGAGTCCATGTGCGGTTCCCGCACTTTTAGCGCCAAAGAAGGATGGCACATGGCGTATGTGTGTGGATAGTCGTGCAATCAATAAAATTACCGTCAAGTACCGTTTCCCTATTCCCCGTCTTGATGATATGCTGGATCTGATGTCAGGTGCCACAATCTTCTCCAAGATTGATCTTAAGAGCGGGTACCATCAAATTAGAATCCGACCCGGGGATGAATGGAAAACCGCATTTAAGACTAAGGATGGGTTATATGAATGGTTGGTTATGCCATTTTGACTGTCCAATGCTCCAAGCACTTTCATGAGAGTAATGACCCAATTGTTTCGACCGTTTATCGGTAAGTTCGTGGTGGTCTATTTTGATGACATACTGATCTATAGCCAAACCCCGGAGCAACATGTGGGTCATCTGAGGCAAGTCCTCTGCACACTCCATGCTGAGAAATTTTATGCAAATCCAAAAAAGTGTGCTTTTTGTATAGACAGGGTTATCTTCCTAGGATTTGTGGTTTCCTCCGAGGGGGTTTCCGCAGACCCTGAGAAAGTGAAGGCAATAACCGAGTGGCCACAACCCCGGACGATCAGGGAAGTCAGAAGTTTTCACGGGTTAGCCACTTTCTACCGTCGGTTCATCAAGAATTTTAGTGCTATTATGGCACCTATCACCGACTGTTTAAAGAGTGAGGTGTTCCAGTGGACTCCTGCTGCCTCCAAAGCTTTCGCTGAAATAAAGAAGATGATGACGGAAGCTCCTGTAATGTGTCTCCCTGATTTTTCAAAAGCTTTTGAAGTAACTTGTGACGCATCGGGACTAGCAATAGGTGGTGTACTGAGTCAGGAAAACCACCCGGTTGCTTATTTCAGCGAAAAATTAAATGATGCCCGTCAACGCTACTCCACTTATGATAAAGATTTTATGCGGTTGTACAGGCGTTGCGCTACTGAAGACATTATCTGTTGCCACAGGAATTCGTGTTGTACTCAGATCACGAAGCGTTAAGATATCTCAACTCCGAGAAGAGATTAAACGCGAGGCATAGCAAATGGGTGGAGTTCTTGCAGGATTACACTTTTGTCCTCAAACATAAAGCAGGCATCGAGAATAAGGTCGCTGATGCGCTGAGTCGACGTGTCACGATCTTGGTGGCAATGAGCACAGAAGTGGTTGGATTTGAAAAATTAAAGGAGGAGTATGAATCATGTCCCGATTTTGGGAACATTTATGTCACGTTACGAGACGGCCCTGTCCGTGAGATGTACGGTTTTCTCCTTCAAGACGGTTATCTCTTCCGATTCCGTAAGTTGTGTATTCCCCGTACGTCCCTCAGGGATTTTCTCTCTTGGGAACTACATGCTGGAGGTCTGGCGGGACATTTCGGTCAGAACAAAACAATTGAGGCCGTTGAACACCGATTCTACTGGCCGAGTCTGAAAAGAGATGTTTCTAAAGTAGTTAGCCAATGTCGCACGTGTCAATTGGCCAAGCAACAAAAGCAGATTGCCGGACCTTACACTCCTCTTCCTGTACCTAATTGCCCCTGGCAAGACGTGAGCCTAGACTTCATACTAGGACTGCCTAAAACTCAAAAAAAGCATGATTCTATCCTAGTGGTAGTTGACCGATTCTCTAAAATGGCTCACTTCATCCCGTGTTCCAAGACCTCAGATGCGTCTCGAGTTGCTGTCTTATTCTTTGATCATATCGTAAAGTTGCACGGGATACCTAAAACCATGGTGTCCGATAGGGATGTTAAGTTTGTTAGCTATTTCTGGAAAACACTTTGGCATAAGATGGACACCAAACTGAAATTCTCAACCGCCTTTCACCCACAGACAGATGGTCAAACCGAGGTGGTTAACAGATCGCTAGGAAATCTCCTCAGGTGTCTAGTTGGAGAAAATTTAAAAACTTGGGATCTCATTTTGCCCATGGCTGAATTTGCATATAACGGGTCTGTTAATAGGACTACGGGTCTCAGTCCTTTTGAAATAGTAAACGGTTTTAAGCCCAGGCAACCCATTGATTTAATTCCCATGGCTCATCATCATTCTAGGGTATCAGACTCCGCATCAGCATCTTGATCCTGATCGACTGGAGCATTATCACAGCAGACAGCAGTTCTGTCCCCCACACTCGACAGGGTCGAGTTCCTTCCACCCGGGGGGAATTGATGAGGACATCATGCCACCGCCCAGGAGCAGGTTCGATCGAGTATACTTCAGGAGGCGACGCGCTGGTCTTCTATGGCTTTAGATGGGACTTGTTTCAGACTTTATTGATAGCAGATGTTTTTACCTTTATTTGTTTTCCTTTTATTTTTATCTTTTGTGGACGTTTAGTACCACATCGGTTATTTTCCAGTAGTCCTCTTTTGTAAAGCCTATATAAGGCCCCTTAAACTATTGGAATGAATTAATGAATGATTAAAACTTTTCCTCAAAATTATTGTGTTAAATTCTTGAGTTCTGCTCTCGAGTTTAGGGTGAGAAGCCCGTGCAAGGGGTGGAAACCCAAATTTTATCTTTTTTTTTAATTTAAATCTTGATTCGATTTGAAGGTGATTGCGATCCAGGTGATTTTACATCATATACCTAACGGGATGGAGAACAGGCCCTAGCCTGATGCAAGAAATATTTGAACCCCAGACCTCTTGCCCACTATGTTATAGGGGCACTCGACCATGTTTCTCTTGTTACACGTGGCATATTATTTTAGAAATATTGGCCGATTCGATATATATCAGCAATATCATATCGGGTTTTAAGGTACACCTATAATATCGGACGATATTCGTGTCGATACTGCTGATATGGTCGATGTTGCCGATACTGACCGATATTGGTGATATTGACACTAAAGGTTACATGTTGATACCAATATTTTAAGCCATGCTTTCATCAATTCCGGACCCTGGCACAAACTCAACGGGCCAGCCAGACTTTTTCTTTCTGGTAATTTTTGGAGTTAGTCAATATCCAAAAGATAACAGAATCACTTCGAAAAAAATAGCTTAAACTACTCTTGCAGTAAAGCCATACATTCGTCATAAAGAATTCCCAATGAGCAACATAAAGTAATGGAACGAATGCGTATCAAAAAAAAATGAGAACTTCAGGAATATGTTACCATCTCTAAATTCTAACCAACCACAGTATTTCAAGTGACTGAAAATCAGATGAAATTACCTCCTGTTCTAGCTTAAACAAATGGCGGTTAAAATGTTGCTGCAGCCTTTCATTTGCATAATTTATGCAAAACTGTTCAAAGCTATTCCTCTGCAAAAATGTGGAATTTGTCATGAGAGTTTTACTTAACAGAATTGGAAGAGAAAGCACTGTGTGACAGGAGCCATGCCTCAAAAGATTCAAAACCATAGATATCTAGAATGCTGATAGATCTGCCCGTACGCCTCTTGCCTACTTCCAAGGACTTGTTGATTTGCTCTACCAACCACTCAAACAAACTAGCATAAAGAGACTTCGCCAAAGCATCCCTTGTGTCAATTGCCTAGAACATCCAAATGAGGATATTATGCCATCCAGGAATAAAAATAAGCAATGTCTTACTTCAAAAGCTTGCTAACCTGCGGAAGTGTAAGCTTTTGGACAATATTGTCATTGCCGACTCTCATGTTACGAGTTGACAAGGCCAACTTCAAATCCTTAATGTCGCATCCAATAAGTTTGGCAACGTTTTGAGAACCTATGAAAACAGCAAGTAAATTAGCAGAATTTGCCCACTGGCATACAGAAGAGAGAATCAAAACTGAAATGTCAGAGCAACCGGGAATATTAGATATAACTGGGGCTTTATTAATTGAGACAAAAGCCTTTATGACCAAAATTTAGTTTTTGAGAACATTTAACATACAGAAACCTCTAAGTGGTAACAGACACTATTTTTCTTTTTGCAATATGTAACTAAGTTACTAACTAATTGCGTGTATATTCTTTGAATATTTTACTTGAGTGTTGAATCTACTCCAAGATTTCAAAAACAAAAAACACGAGCTTCTTTATAAACTGGCCAAATTTTCAAGTTCCAGCTGTTTTGACTTTCTTTTTTTTTTTTTTTTGCTAATAAGACAATTATCCTTCCTTTCTCGTAATGATTGCATGAACCATAAATTATGAAGACAAACCTAATATAATATGGAAACAGATGCTTCTAGATAAGAAAACCAAGATGACACAGTAGCATAGCTACATGTTGGACCTTATTGGGGCTTTTTAATTGACAAAATACTCCCTAAACAAATTTTATTTACAAAAGAAGATTTAATAAATACAGAAGCTTCCAAAGAGGTAACAGACTTTCCTTTTGTTTTTCAGTGTGCAACTAACTAACTGATTGCACATATAAGTTTAAATGTTTTGCTTAAGTGTTGAATCTACCGTAAGATTTATAAGAAAACAAAAGCTTAATTACGAATTGGGTCAATTGTTTTCTAGCTTAAACTATTTTGGCTCTATTTTGTTGCCAGCATACAAGTATCATTCTGTCCTTGTAATGATTCTTTATCCATCTTCCATAAACAATAAATTATGAAGACAAAAGCTATAATAATATGAATAGATGCTTCTAGATTTGAATTGCATATTTTCTTGATTGAGACACCAAGACCTACAGGAAGCTGAAGTTTTCCTGGAAATTGTAAAACATTGACACTACTGATAAAATATCTATTGAGGTGAAGAAGATGAAGAGAAGACCATATACCCTCAATTAGGGTATGGTCGTTTATTTATAAAGAAAAGAAATGTCTGTTCTAATACTACTAGAGAATACACAATATCGTAATTGGAGTAGGAGAATTCAAAATAAAGAAGAAGAAAAAAAATCTTATTTTTAGCATAACAAAGAATCATATTTTTACTCTGATACTCCCCCTCAAGTTAGAGCATAGATGTCATCATGCCTAACTTGCTACACAAAATTGAAAAACTCTTTCTAAATTAAGGTTTTAGTGAAGATATCTCCAAATTGACAAGTCGATGTGACGAACGAAGTGACATCCGATATGTCATCACCATGTCTCTGATAAAAAACAGTTGACTTCAGTATGTTTCGTTTGCTTATGAAAAATATGATTATTGGTATTATACATAACCGTTTGATTGTCTCAATATATCACTATTATCTTGTTGCAAATACACATTTCAGAAAGAAGAGGTTGAATCAACATCAATTAACAAGTTGTGCGAGTCATGGCTCTATACTCAGCCTCCATATTGGACGAGCAACAATATTTTATTTTTTACATCGCCATGTCACCAAATTACCTCCAATAAAAGTGCAAGAATGATGATCAATAGGATCACCAGCTTTATCAGCATCAAAATTCTCACAATATCCAAATAAGTTGAAAAACAATAATACAACCATTTACTTAGAGCCATTTTAAGATACCGCAAAATAGACAAGTAGCAGCCAATGAAACTGATACGGATTATACATAAATCGACTTAACACACTCACATCAAATATAAAATCAAGTCGAGTGACAATTAATTCAATTAGTTTACCAATCAATCATATGTACTTTTCGGGATTAGCAAGCGACTCTCCTAGATTTTGATCAAAATGTATATAAGGATTCATAAAAATATCAATAAGTTTAGATCCTAATATATAAGTTTCTTTCAACAAATCAATAAGATTTTTTCTTTGAGATAAAGAAAGATCTTCCGAAGAGCGAGCAACCTCGATCCATAGAAAATACCTCAAGAGATCAAGGTCTTTCATATAAAAATGAGAACTCAAATAAACTTTCAACTAAATAATACCTTGATGATCATCTTCAGTGAAAACAATATCATCAACATAAACTGCAAGATTAATAGTGCTTGAGCAAAGAATGTTTCACAAATATAGAGTGATCATAAAAGCCCCGTCTCAATCCATAGTGTGCAACTAACAGTAGTGAATTTTTCAAATCATGTTCGTGAAGATCGCTTCAAATCATAAATTGCTTTTTTGAGTTTGCAGACCTTGTTTGTCTTCCTTGAACCTAATAACCGAGTGGTTGAAGTATATACAACTCCTCTTGAAGATTTTCATGTAAGAATGTATCTTTAATAGCTAACTTATATAAAAATCATTGCTTCACCACTGCACTGATAAAAGAATGCGAACAAAATAATGCAAACGAGCTACCAGAGAGAAAGTCTCAAAATAATCAACATCATAAGTCTGTGTGTAGCCTTTGGCAACCAACCGTGCCCTCAAACACTCAATCTGTCCATTGGGGATGACAGTGTATATCTATCGACAACCAACAGTTTGTTTTTTCAATGATAAAGAAGTTAATTTGTATGTTTCATTAGTATACAAATCAGTCATCTCTTCATCCATAGCACTTTTCAATTTAGGATCCAACATGACATCACGATACGATTTTAAGATAAACAGAAGTTAATGTGGTTGCAATACTAAAGTATGTAGGAGATAAATGAAAGAAAGATAACACTTCAGCTATATGATATTAAGTACAAGAACGAGTACATTTTCGAAGAGCTATGAGAAGCTCACACTTCAGCAGAAGGAATTCACAATTCACTGATGAGGGGAGTAAGTTGTCAGGATCAATAGTAATCATCTTGCGCCATTGATAAACTTGAAGTGGAGGCGAGTCTTTTAGTGATACAGAAAGAGTAACAAGAGCGGTTGAAGGAGTTGTAATGGAACTCAGAGATGCTAAAAAGTAAAGTGTTTTTAAAAAAGTGTCATCCGCACAAATCATATGCTTCTTACAAACAGAATGCCAACATCCGTATCCTTTTTATGTCTGAGAAATCCTAAAAACACACACTGAATTGCTCGAGAATCTAATTTATCATGTCTTTTTTTGAGAATTTAAACAGAACCATGCACCCAAAAACCTTTGAAAGTAAATCAAACAGTTATTTTTTAGGATAAATAACTTTTCAGGATAAAGAATTGAGAATGAGATTTTGTCATTTAAAACAGAAGAAGGAACCCTATTAATCAAGTGATAAGCAGTACGGATTGGGTCAGCCCAAAAACACTTGGGAACATGCATATGAACTTTAGTATTCAAGCAATATCAAGTAAATGATATTTTTTTCTTTTAGCAACACTGTTCTGTTAAGGTGTGAGCACACGAAGTTTGATGGATTATATTATCATACAAAATCTTGAAAAGCATGTTGCACATATTCCAAAGTATTATCAGATCGTAAAATATTAAGCAAATAATTAAATCGAGTACTAATCTCTTCATGAAATCTTTAAAAAGTAAAGAGAATTTCAGAATGATCTTTCATTAAAAATAATCAAGCCATACGAGAATAGTCATTAATATAAGTTACAAAACGAGAAAAACTAGACATACTTTTAACTCGAGTAGGACCACAAATATCAGTATGAATAACTCCAAATAAAAAACTACAGTGATTAACTAATGTTTACCAAACTGACATGACTCACACTACAATTTAGAGACAACCTTAACAGAAGAAAATAACAATTTAATAAATTTTAAATATGCATAACCTAAACGTATGTATCACTGGATCGCAAACTCATCACATTTTAGAGCAAAAAATGCTCACTTTAGATTGATCACCGCATTGAAGATAATATAGATCACGTTGCTCATACCCCCTCCACTAATCACCTTCTTCGTCTGAAGTCCCTAAAAAGTATATGATAAAAGAGAAAAAGTTAAGGAACAAGAAGAGCTATGGTCAAATGACCATAGATATAAGATTAAAAGAAAAAGTGAAATATAATTAACATCAGTGAATGCGAGAGAAGAAGTGAGAGTGCCAGTACCAGTACTACGTTTAGAATTACCATCATCAAAGACTATAGAAGCGGCAAAAGATGTGTGAAAAAACTTTAGATTTACAAGTCATGTGGGTTGACACATCAGAATCAATGATCCAAGATGAAGGGGATGAACTCGCTAAATAAGAAATATCTGGTGCCAAGTTAGCAATATCTAACATAGAGACTGAATGCATCTTTTGAATCAGAGAATCATACTCAGATTTTAATAGAGTCACAGATACATCGCGAAAATACCAAAAGTATTAAAGTCATTACAGTAGATGATCCAATAGTACCAAACAAATAAGCAACTTGAGAAGGCGAATAACGTTTGCCCTGCAACTCTCAACATCGATCAATAGTATAATCGGTTCGATTGCAATGAGTATACTTTCGAATATTATCCTAGCCACGATTAAAAACTCAGTACCTAGTAGATAAACCATAACCACAAAAAGGCATACCATCACGACCTCAAAAAGTCTTACCTCAAAAAGTCTTACCTCGACTAGTTGAGAAAACCAAGATAGAGCTCTCAACTGGAAAGGGATCAGAAGTTGTTGTAGAAGTTTTTAAAGCCTGAAATAGTCGTAAGAAAGTATTCTATAGAGAGAGAATCCCTCTTCACTTGCTAGTAGCTGTCCTCGAAGTGACTTGAGTTGAGAACTTGCCCCAAAAGAAACTTACAAACATATAATTCTTCACGCTGCTTTTTAATAACTTTAATATCATTAATGACCGGATGATACCGATTGAGTTTATCGATCATATCCTTGAAGTGGATGTAATAGTCTTTTAAACTCTTGTCGCCTTATCGGAAACTAAATAGGTCCTCATACACTTCAAAAACTCGAGAGACATTTTTTTCATGGAATAAGTATCACGAATAGCTTCCTAAATTTCTTTTATAGTATCTAAGAATACAAAGTTGGTACTCACTATGAATTCCATGTTGTTCCAAAGTCAAGTCATCACCAAATAGTTGTCTAGTTCTTATTCTTCAAACGCCTTTCCAATAAAAATATGTTTCGCAAAAGTAACTATCTTCAATTTGCCTTTTGCACCAAAGAAGACTCACAGATTTCTCCCATAACAAAAAGTTTTTGTCATTCAACTTCACAGTGATAATTTGAATACCAACGAGATCTTTAATTTCTTTAATATAAGCCATGAGAATAAGAACGGGAACAAGATATTTACTACAAAAATTCAAATTTTACTACATAAGAAGATTAAGTAGCTCTCTGATTGTTTTTTTTTACTATTCACGATGAACAGTACCCGCGGTATTGTTCACATGAACAATAATTTTTTTCGGCGAAGGCAAGAAAGCTGGGGTTAGAATTTTTTAAGAAGAAGAGGTTAGGGTTAAATTTTTTTGCTCTGATACATTGTTGAGGTGAAGAAGATGCGGAGAAGACCATAACCTCAATTAGGGTGTGATCATTTATTAATAGAAAAAAATAAATGTCCCAATAAGATTAGGAGAATACACAATGTCCTACTTGGAGTAGAAGAATCCAAAATAAAGAAAAGAAAAAACCTAATTCTACTATAACAAAGAATCAAATTTCTACTCTAATAAGATCAAAATAGGTTTTAATTCATAAATGATACTACTATATAATACTCTACTGAGGTGAAATAGCAGCCCAAAACATGAAGGAAAACAGAAATCATTGAACCAAATAGACTCGCAAATGTTTGGATTTTGCAATAAAAATCTAGTGGTCAGGCCAGGTTCCCAGAATAAATGGCATGTAAAGTAGTTGATATGTTAGGTGATACAACAAAGAAAGCAATAACTACCTAAAAGCATGTATTGAAAAAACTCAAATTAACTAAGAGAACTCAAATCAGGTTAAATACAAAAGTTATGGAAGACCTACCTTCGTCCTCCACCATTTCAACATGGTTCTCATTATCAATAACAGCAAAGGAGATATTGCCCAACCATAGAACAGCAGCAAGCATGGCAAACACAATATCTTGATCACCTTTGCTAATATGAACTACATCCATAGCGTCCTGAAAATGAGCCAAATTAGTTATCATGATCAATATATGTTATCAATGTGTGAAGCTATTGCTTGTTCTTGTACAGAATATAACATGTCTTGTTTAATAATGAAACAAGTATCTATAACTTCATATACAGTACCACAACAGAGCGGAATCTTGCAGCATCATCAACTCCAGATATAAAAAAGCAATTGCTTTGCTTCAAGTATTTGTATTCATCCATATTTTTCAAATTTAATTTCTCTGTTTCCAAAAAAACAGAAGTCAAACAGATGGGGAAAAGATGATCTTAATAGTCAAACAGATTAAGATGAGAAAGATTTCAAAACGTGGTAGTTCAGAGGTCACTTATTAAAGCATTAAAACCAATTATAAGAATATGCAATACAAAAATAAAAGAAACATAAAAGCTTTAGAGCACATATTTCTAGTTGGTGTTCAATGGAAAATTGGAAATCAAGCATTAGGACAAGATCTGCCTCACACATATATAACAGGGCAAAGTCGTACAAAATGATGCAAAGACCATGGAATACCTCTGAGAAATGAAGGGGAGCCAGAACAGAGCTGATAAAATATGTGATATGATCGTTCGCCTTCAGCACATTGGACAACTCTTGACTGCTTATGACAGAAAGGAATTCAAATGAATAACAGGACAAAGCCAATATCAAGATTTGATGGCTCATAAGTCTAACAGTATACCTTCTCAAGTAAAACTATTTGTACGGTCATTTGAGTTGGCAGAGACAGAAGAAAGTGCAGATAAAGTCAGATAAAGATAGAAAATAAAGTGTCAAAATTCTCAAAGAGAATCCAAATATATTTTCTCACAAGTTTGAATGTTGGCACCAGATATTTTTCCAGTTGAGCTGAAATGAATTTCAGTAAGCTTTCCCTGCATCCCAAAGTAAGCAACGCATCAGAAAGACTGCACAAGACAAATATATTCCTGAAGAAAAGATACGTAAAGAATGTGTGACTACAAGCATGCATGTACATGTGTGATACTGTGCGTATTTTTTGTGCGAGCGCGCGCATGTGAGCCCGTGCTCTATTTGCCTATCTTCTACCATTGAATCTGACCTCCTCCCTCCTTTCTCATTCTCTCCCTCTCCTTCCTTGTATAAGCAATTCCAAAATAAAAAAAATGTTTCAGCTATTATCTGTGTTATTTGACTTTAAAACTAAACCTTACAAGTTGAAATCAGTCAGCTTGAAAGCGGACAGAAAAAATAATTGACCTTAAAAAAGAAGAGCTCATGTACAAGGCAAAGAAACTTACAAAACGACTGGAATTGTCATTCCTTAATGTTTTTGCATTGCCAAATGCTTCAAGTATCGGATTGGTCTGGAGGATTTCATTTTCTATTCCACTGCCCCCTCCGAGAGCAGCCAAATACTGCATTGCTATTTTTGCTGTTTCAGTTTTCCCCGCTCCACTTTCCCCACTGGAGAAACACAACAAGTGTTGAAACACAACAAGTGATGAGTTATTCTTCCTACGTAGAAAAATTATTATGAAGTATGGTATAGATCCTCATCAGATGAAGCATCAGTAAGTGACACAGTCAAGAATACATATGGATATTGCCCGAGTGAGAAATAGTCAACAGTCTTTAGATCCTTGCTATTAAATATGCATGAAGCCATATTACACAGTATAACTATGCAGAGTAAATAACTTTCATAAGCATTAGTGGACTAAGCCATAGATCTTACAGATGAATTACAAACCTTATAATTATTGACTGATTGACTTCATCTGCAAAGGGATGCAACCAACATGATAGTTAGAAGTTACAGCCAATGACAGAGGTTGGAATTGATAGTATATATGCTTTTGTAAACTCACCTCTTATCATTTCACGAATGGCTGTATCAGCAATAGCATACACATGTGGTTTCTCCACCGACTTGCGCCTATAGGCTTCAATGTAATCATTGCCATACAAATGAACGTCCTTAAAGGGGTTGATGGCAACTAGAACTGGCCCAGCTTTAGTCTAACATTCAAATAGTAAACTAAAAGTTAAAAGCCAAAAGCTTGCATTGAAATGAGAAACAGAAGTGAATGGTATCTCCTACTCACATAAATCATGTCACGTGCATATCTGTACTGCAGATTGTACAGCACCGATGGTTCATTTAAATAACTTAGTTGCATGAGATCATCTACACCATTAAGGATACTTGGATTCGCGGGCAACAGAGTCTCAGTGTTCTGCTTCAGTCTCTGCTTATGAAAGACAATAAATGAGCCAAAGTAAAACCAAATTAAATCTCGTCATAGTGTATCACAAAAACTTACTTTTCCCTCAGGAAGAGAAATAACGGACTCTCCCTCTAAATTGGATAGAATCGTTCCTAATGCCCAATCACCATTTGAAAGTTGGCACCAAGCTTGAACCTTCTGAAAAAATAAACTTCAACATGAAAGATTGGCATCAATCAATAGAGAGTATCTTGATCGTATTAAAGGAGACAGATGTTACTCTAAGAGAAAAAATTATTTACATAATAAAAGCAAAAGTTGTTTAGCCATTCATATTACAAGTGATGAGGACATCTTAGCTTTAATTTTTATTGTATTTCAGTTGTGTTTATTATTGTATTTACCTTGTATTTGTGTTGTATTTCTTGATGTATTTTAGTTGTAATGTTGTAGGAAGTTATAGGTAATTGTAATGTAATGGGAAGTTATGGAGTTATGTGGGTAGTTATGAATCAGTAGCCTACATATAGGCATATATATTCTTGGTTGAAAAATAATGATGAATGTTTAATGAAAAAATGCCTCTTCTCTGTGCACTCTCTTGTCTTCATCTTCTCTCTTCCTCTTCTCTCTAATGAATGATGAATCAAAATAAAAATCTTTTCCTTCTCTTCTCTGGATAATCTCCTTCCTCTACTCTCTGCTTTCCCTCGTCAACGTCAACAATGCCCGACCTCCTCTTTGTTCATCTTCTTTCTGTTGGCTGATCTTTCTCATCGTTGTCACTTTCAAGTTCCTCGGTCATCTGAGTGCCATCCAACACCAGCACTTGGCAGCGGCCTTCCCTCTGTTCTGCACGTGACCACGAGTCCCAAAGATTTGTGACATCTGCTCCTGTGCAAGCTTCTTCCTTTAAGACTTTAACGTTCTGATGAGCATCAGTCTCTCTCATGTGCAAGCAATGTTTAATAACAATAGGAAACATCAGCAACACTACAGCAACAGATCACATCAGTGAGTCTTGTTTCAGCAAATTGAGTTATTAGTTTGTTACATCACTTGATTTATCTCTAAAATATTATCATTATTGTATGTTGCCCACTATATGGTGAGATGTGTGATTTGTTAACTTGTAAATTGATTGTCTTAATATTGCGAAGAGAACTGTCGCAATCGTGCATGATTATTATTTTTAATTTCTTTAAAATTAGAGATGTTCAAAGCTACGCTTGCAATCTTATTTAAATCCATTTGCAACACTGCTAAATTTTGAGTTGTTTTCCTGCCGAAGATCTTTCTATTTGGTGAAATGTAGTGAGTTTGATCATATCACCGATTCCCTACATAGCATACACGCATCGTTTCACATCAGTTTGATATTAGAGCAGGTTCTTGGTTAGAAATTTTAATCAAGTATGTGCTACGTTGCATCCAATAGATGTTAGAAATGTGTCATTGCATGTAAAACCATCAATATGGATACTAACTCCAAAATCCTCCAAAAGATAGATAAATTTTGAGTTGCATAATTAAGTTAGATCAAGCATTCAAGTCCACCTCTTATCATCCTGCAATCCAAGGAAACAAGTGTCAGAGTCATAGGCATGTTGCGGTTAACTGTCAAACTCCAGTCAAAGTAACTAAACTTAAGGAATCATCTGTTATAAATTCTGAGTCCCTTCCTCCTTTATTACCGACCCCTCTGTCGTTGTCTGTTCTGATCGTCAACCTCTCCCTCCTCTACTGCCGACACCAAGCCCAATCAGAGTTGTCATTGACAAACTGCCTATAACAAATACGGAGTTTAATTTTGAAGAGCTCATTTACCAAGCAGAATATTCAGAAAACTCGATTTTAACAGAGAATTCACAGGTGATGATATTGAGGAGTTCAGTATTACAATTCTTCTCGAGGTCACCCCAGTGATTACAAAAAAAGTTACCTCTGATGTCTCACTTAAAGACAATACTCTGATTTTTCGAAAACTCGCCCATGTAATTACAGGGATTACTGAAGTTGATGAGGACACCATGCCGCTTAAGGGCCGATTCGATCGAGTATACTTCAGGAAGCGAAGTAATGCAGTTCTTTGACTATAGATTGGATTTATTTCAGATTTATTTGTAGTAGATATTTTTCGTTTTAGTTTATTTTCTGTAGTAGGTGTTCTTTTGTGAGTGTTTAGTATCACATCGGTTATTTCTCAGTAGTCCTCTTTTGTAAAGCCTATATAAGGCCCCTTAGACTATTCTATTGGGATTATTGAATGATTAAAATTTTCTAAAATTATCTGCTTTAATTCTTGAGTTTACCTGCTTTCGAATTTTTGGTGAGAAGCCCGCGTAAGGGGTGAAAATCTAAATTTTATCCTATTTTAAATTTTAAATTTTGGTTACGATTTGAAAGTGATTGCGATCCAGGTCAGTATTACATCATTTTTTGTATCAGAGCCCTCATTTTCAATCCTATTCAAGTTTCCTCCTCTTCTAAATCTTCCCGTATACTAATCTCAAATTTAGATCCCAGATCCATTCAAAAAATACACTATTAAAAATTCTCAAAAATTCCCTTCAAAAATCCCTGAAAATTCCTAATCTGCACTATTCATCATCGTCAACCCACCAGCACCCCACCATCACCATCCCTCCTCCAAATTCTGTCGCCGACATCCACGTCCTCCGCCGTCGCCGACATCCACGTCCTCCGCCGCCATCGTCGTCAGAAGAGCTATCGCCTTCGCCATCCACCCCGACGAAGCAATCGCCGTCGCCTTCCACCACTGAAGTCAACGTCACCGAGATCTCCAACATCTTCGTCTTTGTCTTCGTCCTTGCCTCCGCTCGACGAAGCCGTCATCGCCGAAGATCTCCAATGCCGCGCCAAACATTGTCGTCCTCGTCTTCGTCCGTACGTCTGCCCGACGACATCATCATCGCCGACGATCTCCAACACCGTCGTCCTCGTCTTCGTCCTTGCCTCCGCTCAATGAAGCCGCCGCTGTCGAAGATCTCCAACACCGCACCCCCTCTTCTCCCTCGCCCTCGCCAACGTCCATCCACGACTCGCCGCCAACTCCGTCGTCCTTGTCGTCGTGGGAGCCCCGCCGGCGATCGCCCCAGATCGTCGCCATCAAGTCACCGCCGCCGCTCCATCCTTGCCCTAGCTGGCAGCGAAAAGAGAAAAGAAAGGGTGATCGAGTACGAGTCGAAACCCGTTGGGCTTTAAAAGGGGTTCACAGCATGTTGTGGGTCCGGGTTGAGCGGTCGAACCCGACCCGACTCACTTAAGTGACGTCAGCGACCCAGTCATCCAGCGAGTTGACTCAGTTGATTCAACCCAATATGTTCTGACTCAGTCCAAAAACACAACAGCACTTCTAAAGGCCGTTTAGAGCTCGTTTCAAGTCCAAATCGAGTCATTTTCAAGGCAACGGATTCGTGACGACCAGTACTACACTCCTACAGCAGTCACATTCAGGTTTGAGCTACAGTCACCTCTCAGGTAACTTTGAATATTTTGTTCAGTTGTTCTTACCAGTTAATTGAAATAGCTAGCCATTCCAATCTATCACAAGGTAGAATTCATTGATTGTTGTGCACTAAATAAGTGATTTGTGTGATTCTGACCTTGAGTGATAACCTGACTTAATATTAATTGTGCAACTTAACTAATTTGAATTCGTGATCACTTGATTTATCTTGGAATTAACTGTGTCAGTACGTGTTTTGTCACTGTCTCCACATTATATTTTCTTAATCACATGTTAATCTACATAGCTTAAAATTGGTATTATCTTTCATCACTCTAATCTCTGACTCCTCCTACATGATATACATATCATTTTTAGGACAGCTTGCATTTAAGATCAGTTAGGATCTTGCATGCCTACTAGAAGTGGTAGAACTTGTTTTGTTGGAGAAACTTCAGCACCAATAGACCCTAGCATTCATGATACACTCAACACAGTCCTTAACAAGATAGAAAAGATGGACCGACAGCTACAAGAAGTTAGGGATCAGGTTGATGTCAATTATAGGGATTTACCAACCCAAATTGGTAGGCTAGAAACCAATCGGAAAAGAACCACGGAGAAGAAAAATTCTCGAAACGACAGTAGGTCTCCCGACGTGAGCAAGTTTCACCCTATTATACAGCTAACGCTGATGCCCAGTATATCAAGAGCGTTAAAGTCGATGCTCCTTCCTTCGACGGGCGCTTGGACCCTCAGGTTTTATAGATTGGCAGTTGGTTATGGATCGATATTTTCGTTGGCATGACATGTCTGAATCAAGGAAGATTCGATTGGCCGTGATGAAACTAATGGGACACGCTGGACAATATTGAAAAAAAAACCTAAAAAGGATGATGAGGTACAGAAGGGAAGACCCAGTGGATACTTGAGAAGGTATGAAAGAGAAGCTTATATTGAAGTATGTTCCACCGTCATTCAGTCAATAATTATTAGACAAGTGAAATCGATGGACTCAGGGGAACAAATCAGCTACTGATTACATTGCTAAATTTGATGAATATTTAAATTGGTGTAGAGCTAGCGAGTTAGGATCTCCCGAACAGACACTATCTAAGTTCAGGTCTGGTCTTAGAGATGATTATCAACGAGAGCTCATTGCCTGAGGTATGACGACTTTAGAACAGGTATTCAGCTAGTCACCGACTTAGATGAGTGTACAGGACTCTATTTTAACCGAACTAACTTTACGGATAACTCTAAAATTGTCACTTCTAACCAGCAAAGCTTTAACCGAACTCTTCCTACCCCAAGTAAACCTGCCTTCAGTTCCTCTAGCGTCAAACCAGCAGGTCCTTCTGGTACAAAACACATCACATCCGAAAGGAGAACGGTTAGTGAATCAGAAGAAGTCAACCCAAGAACCGAATGCTACAGGTGTCAAAGGTATGGACACCTTGCCAGTCAGTGCCCGAGTCAAACTAAAACCCTCTTTGTAGAAATTCTCATTGAAGATATAAAAGGAGAGGATGATGGAGAAGTGATTGTGCACCAACAAGATGATGACTCAGATGCCTCTGTCGAAGAGTATGAATTCAATGGGTGCATTAAAACTGTGGAAATGACGAGCCTACCTCCTAGTATAGGTCGCACCCAATTAGGAGTGGTTAGGTGCACTTTAACCCAGCATGAACCACTCAACGACTGGAGAATGACTGCCATATTTCATACTTGCACAAAAATTGACAACAAGAACTGTAAGGTAATAGTAGATAGTGACAGTTGCATCAACGTTGTTGCATTAAAGTTTGTCACCGCCTTGGGGATGAGACCGGTGAAGCATCCAAACCCCTACAAGGTCACATGGATCGACGCTACATCTATGATGTTCAAGAGAGATGTCAAATTTCCATCCAGTTTGCCACATACACAGATAATATGTGGTGTGACATACTCCTCATGAATGTTGGTCATATCATTTTGGGTTGACAATGGTTATTCGACTTAGACGTGACCATATATGGACGTACTAACCAATGTTCGTTCGTCCATAACGAAAAAAAGGGTGCAGATTATGCCGAATCAACCGAAACCGCCAACCTGAAAAAAGGGGGTTGACAAAGGAAAAGACAGAGTGGATGTTCTAAATCCTGAAAAAAAAGGGTGATAAGGGCAAAGGAAAGATGGAAATGAATTTGATTAGCCACAATCAAATTGAAAAGAGCTTGCATAAGGGTTCTACTTGTTATGCACTCGTGGCTCGAGGGGCTGACCGAAATATCGAGGAGCAGATTTCTGAGCACATTAAACCAATTCTGGAGGAGTTTTCTGAAGCCCTCCCACAAGATCTTCCAGGTGAGTTGCCCCCAATGCGAGACATTCAACATGCTATTGACTTAGTCCCAGGAGCAACTTAACCGAACCTGCCCCACTATAGAATGAATCCAACTGAACATGCGGAGTTACAACCGCAGGTAGAAGAGTTACTCGACAAAGGGGTTCATCAAAGAGAGCTTGAGCCCATGTGTGATTCCCGCACTTTTGGCGCCAAAGAAGGATGATGGTACATGGCGTATGTGTGTGGATAGTCGTGCAATCAATAGGATTACATTCAAGTACCGTTTCCCCATTCCCCGTCTTAATGATATGCTGGATCTGATGTCAGGTGTCACAGTCTTCTCTAAAATTGATCTTAAGAGCGGGTACCACCAAATTAAAATTCGACCTGGGACGAATGGAAAACCGTATTTAAAACTAAAGACGGATTATATGAATGGTTGATTATGCCCTTTGCATTGTCCAATGTTCCTAACACCTTCATGAGAGTGATGACCCAATTGTTTCGATCGTTTATCAGTAAATTCGTAGTGGTATATTTTGATGATATACTGATCTACAGCCAAACTCAGGAGCAACATGTGGGACATCTGAGGCAAGTCCTATGCACACTCCAGACTGAGAAGTTTTATGCAAATTCAAAAAAGTGTGCTTTTTATATAAACAGGGTTATCTTCTTAGGATTTGTGATGTCATCCGAGAAGGTTTCTGCGGACCCTGAGAGGATGAAAGCAATAACCGAGTGGTCACAACCCCGAACAATTAGGAAAATCAGGAGCTTTCACAGGTTAGCCACTTTCTACCATCGGTTCATAAAGAACTTTAGTGCTATTATGGCACCTATAACCGACTGTTTAAAGAGCGAGGGTTCCAGTGGACTCCTGCCGCCTCCAAGGCTTTTGCTGAAATTAAGAGAATGATGATAAAAGCTCTTGTAATGCGTCTTCCTGACTTTTTAAATGCATTTGAAGTAACATGTGACGCATCGGGACTGACAATAGGTGGTGTACTGAGTCAGGAAAGCTACCCTGTTGCTTATTTTAGTGAAAAACTAAATGATGCCCGACAATGATACTCCACATATGACAAGGAATTTTATGCGGTTATACAGACTTTGCGCTACTAGAGGCATTATCTGTTACCGCAGGAATTTGTGTTATATTCAGATCATGAAGCGCTAAGGTACCTTAACTCTCAGAAGAGACTGAATGCGAGACATAGTAAATGGGTGGAGTTCCTGCAGGATTACACATTTGTTCTTAAACACAAGCATTGAGAATAAGGTCGTTGATGCGCTAAGTCGACGTGTCATGACTTTGAAAACTATGAGCACAGAAGTGATTAGATTCGAAAGGTTGAGAAAGGAGTATGACTCATGTCCCGACTTTGGGAAAATTTATGTCATGTTACGAGACGGCCCTGTTCATGAGATGTACAGTTTTCTCCTACAAGACGGTTATCTATTCAGATTACGTAAGCTATATATTCCCCGCATATCCCTCCGGGATTTTCTCTCTTAGGAAGTACATGTTGGAGGTCTGGCTGGACATTTCGGTCAGAATAAAATAATTGAGGTCGTTGAACACCGATTCTAATGGCCGAGTTTGAAAAGAATGTCGCTAAGATAGTTAGCCAATGTCGCACGTGCCAACTGGCCAAGCAACAAAAGCATTATCGGGCCTTACACTCCTCTCTGGTACCCAATTACCCGTGACAAGACGTGAGCCTAGATTTCATACTAGGATTGTCAAAAAACTCAGAAAAGGCACGACTCTATCCTACTAGTAGTTGATCGATTCTCGAAAATGGCTCACTTTATCCCATGTTCAAAGACCTCAGATTCGTCTCGAGTAGTTGTGTTGTTCTTTGATAATGTCGCCAAGTTACATGGGATACCTAAAACCATGGTGTCCGATAGGGACGTTAAGTTTATTAGCTACTTCTGGAAAACACTTTGGCACAAGATGGGCACCAAACTGAAATTCTCAACAGCCTTTCATCCACAGACAGATGGCCAAACTGAGGTACTAAACAGGACTCCAGGGAATCTCCTTAGTTGTCTAGTTGGAAAAAATTTAAAAACTTAGGATCTCATTTTGTCTATGGCTGAATTTGCATATAATGGATCTGTCAATAGGACTACGGGTCTTAGTCCTTTTGAAATAGTTAATGGTTTTAAACCCAGGCAATAAGTTGACTTAATTCCCATGGCTCATCATCATTCTAGGGCATCAGACTCTGCATCAGTATTTACATCTCATATCCGTGTATTACATAAGGAGATCAGAGAAAAGATAATAAAAAATAATGCTGATTATAAGCTTCTGCAGATCTACATCGCCGATTAAGAATTTTTAATGTCGAAGATTATGTGATGCTCCGCATGAGACCCGAGCGGTTTTCTCCGAGAACCGTGAAGAAATTACACGCGCGAAGCGCAGGGCCCTTCAAGATTCTCAAGAAAATCAATTCAAATGCTCATGTGGTGGACGTCCCACCAGACTTTAATATCAGTTGCACTTTTAATCTTGAGAGGTACCTTTGATACCCCTTCTGATCCATTCGTGGATAAGTCAAGCCAAGACCTTCTTTCTGAGAGCCCCCACTACCTCCACTTCCCTTTAAACTAGCTTATGCAACAGAAAATATAGATTCTATCTTGGATGATTAGATTGTCTTTACTAGAGACGGAGGGACGCGACGCTATCTCATTAAGTGGGAAGGAAAACCTGATTCAGAAAATTCTTGAATTACCGAGGGAGACCTCCGGCATCTTGATCCCGATCGACTGGAGCGCTATCAGAGCCAGCAGCAGTTTTGTCCCTCACGCTCGATGGGGTCGAGTCCTTTCCACCCGGGGAGAATTTATGAGGACATCATGCCGCTTAAGGGCCAATTCGATCGAGTATACTTCACAAAGCGACGCAATGTAGTTCTTTGACTTTAGATTAGATTTGTTTCAGATTTATTTGTAGTAGATATTTTTCGTTTTAGCTTTATTTTCTATAGTAGGTGTTCTTTTGTAGGCGTTTAGTACCACATTGGTTCTTTCTCAGTAGTCCGCTTTTGTAAAGCCTATATAAGGCCCCCTAGACTATTCTATTAGGATTATTGAATGATTAAAATTTTCTCAAATTATCTGATTTAATTCTTGAGTTTATCTGCTCTGGAATTTTGAGTGAGAAGCCCGCGTAAGGGGTGAAAACCCAAAATCTTATCATGTTTTAAATTTCAAATTTTGGTTACGATTTGAAGGTGATTACGATTCAGATCAGTATTACATCAGAAGTCCTTCATGTAGACCTCCCGGGCAAACTACCATTGACGCGTGATATCCAGCACATCATTAATTTAGTCCCAGGAGTTAATCTTTCCGACTTGTCACATCATAAGATAGAACCTACCATGCACATTGAACTCAAATGGCAAGTTGATGAGTTGTCACGAGAGATCATTGACAGTGCTTTGTCCCAATAAATATTTATTTTTATGAGAACAAGTTCTGATATAGTGATAAAGGGTGTAGGTCAGATTAAGGATGTTATCATCTATGATCGATCTATTTTCAAAATTTTTGAGGATGCAATTATAGGAGAATATAACGCCTAACAGATTATCAACTTCTCTTCCATTACTGTTAAACTTAAGGGTGCATCTCCTCTACCTTTTACTTGTTTGCATATCTTTCATCTTCATTGCTAAAACAAGTAAACTGTCACATACCTTTAGGATCATACCTGATAATCTCTTTTGATCGAGGCCGTGTATATTGTTGATCCGACGATCCAAGTGCCTAAAACTTTTAATGTCCAATAAGGAGTCAAAGTTCATTAGCTATTTTTTGGAAGACTCCTTTAGCAATGATAGGCACAAAGTTAAGTTCTCTAATGCACTTCATTATAGAGTTTTTAAGTTTATACTTTAAGCCTAAACATCTGAGTCTGTATCATATTTTGACATACACATGCAAGTCCTATACATGAAAAATCAGTAATATATTTAAACAAGCAACACTAAGTATAAGTTATGGTCTTACATCAGGAAAAGAATTTAAAACTTTTAGTGTAGACAATTTTGTGATGGTTCAAATTCATCCGAAATAGTTTCTCCAGGAAATTGATAAAGATTTGCATGCCTGTAGTGCTGGACTTTTCAAAATCTTAAAAGAATTTAAATTACAATATTTTTGTTATATATTGGGCATCAATTCTATTTTCAATATCAAGGACTAAGTGATTTACAAGGTCTTGATTATCCATAAACAACTCACTAGTTGATGAGCCTTACCCTGAGCCAATTTTTGAGAGTCCTTCACTTTCTTACTTTTAGATATTCATCATATACAGCAGACAAAATTGATAACATTTTAGATTATGAATTTATAGTGCAGCTTGACTAGTAACTGAGATGTAAGAAACAAACTTACAGCAGTAAGAGAGCAGCTCTGCAGTTAACTTGACAGGGTCGAGTTCTCTCTTATCTGGGGAGAATTGATGAGAACATCTTAGCTTTAATTTTTATTGTATTTCAGTTGTGTTTGTTACTGTATTTACCTTGTACTTTTGTTGTATTTCTCAATGTATTTTAGTTGTTGTAACGCCCCGATCCGGCGGGTACGGAGACGTTACTGCGACGTATATACGCAGGTCAGAAATACCCTCACGTATATACGCTAAGCATCAGTACAGGCAAGAATCAGAGTACGGAAGCAAATGGTGCATTATACATTCCAACATATGAGTACAATTACAAAGTTATCACCAGAGGTGATAAATATTACAATAATATTACATCACCGATAGGCGCGAATGCGAGAATACAAAGGGATGTACAAGAATGAACAGTACAAAAGGCACTCACGAGTGTACAAAAGGAAAACTCGAGAGGCACACAGGGGGCCTGGAAGGATAAGGCTCCAGACGGTCTGCTGGGGATCCATGCTTCCGCGGCGCCACTCTGATCAGCAACTGGGATTCTACAAGTTCCAGGCTCTGACATACTCCAAGCTCCAGGACCTGGACATGAGGATCCAGAGGAGTCAGAACTCCCCAGGCGAGTGGTGGTACGAATGCCAAGTGGCAAGCATAGGTAAGCATGTAGGAGCAAGTAGATATAAAACAAGTGATATCAAGCAGGAACTACTCATGATATGATAAGATAAGAGATGAGAAATAAAGTAGATAGGGCAACACCAGATATCTCCTAAACTAACATAAAACCGATAAAAACCGATAAAACCGAATAAAACCGATTACGAGCAAAACTGATTGTACAAGCTTAGGTCACGGCCCCATGAGACTAGTACCTCGAAGGAATAATCCAAATAAGGAAACCCTCATCTATATACCTTTATCCCATGTCGCCGTAATCCAAGCACATACAACCCGAGTTACAAAACGGCACATCAAATTGTATATTAGCATCTTATTATAATTGGAGCCGTCTAAGTTCCAGGCTTCAGTATGTGTCCCATTCCACATACTTCCACTCACAACTTATATAGCAAGTTATTTGAAAACTGATAAAGTTCGATGAATCATGTTTCGGATGGGCCCCGTACATGCCCGGGATAACGGTTCAGGAGTATCCCGTGCTGAGCCGGAACGTACCGCTAGGTACCGGGACTTATGGACGCCCGACAGGAATAGAGTATCGCAGATCCCATAGAAATAGGCCTAGGGCGTGTGCATACCCGGTAGGAATGAACAGGAGTAGGGGTGCCAGCACACCCCACGGAATCCCTGGTGGCCGCCAGGTGATCCCTCAAGTATGTGGCCACGCGCGGCTCGATAAGACCACCATAAACATGATTAATCAGGGCCCATCAGTTTCCCCCAAACCAGGTGCAAGTTGTCTTATTAGAATTTAATATGTGATTATCAATTTACGGGAATAGCCGGTACAAGACATGATCAGGAGTTCAGGAGTACATGAGTACTGTAGATTCAGGTCACTGTATATATAATACAGGATAACAAGTATAGTCTTCCCGTAAATGAGATAATCACAGGTCAAGTATATCATGCCGGGTGTCAAGGGATAGCATGACAAGATGGTGATATTAGACAGGTAATCAGTCATGTCAAGAGATTGATATTAGTCCGGTGGCAAGTCATGTCATAACAAGGGGTCTTGCCAAGTAGTAGCATGTCTGGTGTCAGGTGATAACACATCAGTTGTCAGGTGATACAAACAGGTGTTAAATAGTAGCATGTAATTGACAGGTATGAAGTAATGGCATGGCATGTCAAGTGTTAACATATCAGGTGAATACATGGCATGTGATAGAATAGTAGCTGAGCACAATCAAGCGAAGCTGAGCAAGCTGGAGTGTACAGACAGCAAACAGTATTTAACACTGGAGCGTCTGGCAAGATTACCGGGACAACTCAGCTTAAGGTGCGAGTAGGAAATCCGACAGCATCCCGCCTAGACGAATCTAGTGGTAAAGCGCTGAACGCTGATCATGATAACCAGGCGGGGCTGAGAAACCTGACGGTCCCAATCACGTCTCTTTCGAGATAGTGAGAAACCGGAGGCTGAAGGGTCTAGAGAAACCTGACGGTCCCAATCACGTCTCTTTCGAGATAGTGAGAGACCGGAGGCTGAAGGGTCCAGAGAAACCTGACGGTCCCAATCACGTCTCTTTCGAGATAGTGAGAGACCGGAGGCTGAAGGGTCCAGTCATCGGCACTCGGCCATACACAAATACAGGGACTCAGCCCAATACATAATACATGAAAACATGGAATAAAATACATGTCGACCCGACAAAGCGGGGAAACCCAAATGGAGGCGAGAGCGAGGACACTCGCCTAAATCTTCAGAAAATATAGTGAAATCCCCGATCTCCGGAATCCAAGAAATCAATGCGTCAACGCGTTAAAGAGAAAGTGATAGAGAGAGAGCACAGGAAGACGCGGGTTTTGAGGGAGAGACGCGGGGGTCGCGTCGCAGGAATAGCAGACGCGGGGATCACAGACGCGGGAGTCGCGTTGCGAAGATGCCACAAATGTGGTTTCGAGACCCGCGTTCAAATCAGGACACGAGGAGAATGCGGACGCGGTCGTGGGTTCCGCGTCGCGTTAGCACGAGGGGATCACAGACGCGGGTATTAGCTCCGCGTCGTGTTAACACAAGAATGCGAGGATCGCGTTAAGGAATTGTTTGGACGCGGGGATGAGTTCCGCGTCTATAAGTTAACAGAGAAAGAAAGAGACAGGGAGTGAGACGCAAGGGGGAGACGCAGAAAATGAGGAGAGAGGGACGCAGGGAAGGAATCAAAGGAAAGGAAAAGAAAGAAGGAAAGAAAAGAGAAAGAAAGAAAGAATAAATGAAGGGAAGAAAAGAAAGAAGGAAAGGAAAGATAAGAAAGAAGAATGGAAGGGGGATGGTCGGCGATGGCCGGCGGTCGCCGGCGGCGGCCGGAGATGGCCGGAAGTGGCCGGAGATGGCCGGAATCTGGTAGCCAAGCCCAAGCTAAAGAGGATGCAAGTCTAGTTGAAAATGAAAAATTAGAGTTTTACAAAAGGAGTTTCGGAGAGCGAACTAATAGCTCGTCGGAAAGAGCACGACGAGGAGAATAAGATGGCATGATCGTGGGTGGCTAAAGTGGTGTATATGGTGGTGGAGATGGTGGAGAAGGTGGTGGTGAGAATGGGTTATTTTGGTGGAAAGGAGAGGAAGAAGAAGGTGGAGAAGATGGTGTTGTGGTCGTTGTTGTTGAAATGAAAAAGGAGATGGAGGAGAATGAGGTGGTGGTGTTGGTGGTGAAAATGGAGGGAGAAATGGTGGAGAAATGGTGGTGGAAATGGAGGAGTGGTGGCCGGCCAAGGGGAGTTGGGTTGCTGTTTTCGTTTGCTGGAAAAGTGGAGAAGGAAGGGAAATATGAAAGAGAGAGAAAGAAGGAAAGGTGGGGTATATATATATATGGGAATAAATGATTACAAGTTTGACTTGGGAATACCTTTAATATAATGAGACTTATGTCTCATTCCAATTGCTGCGTCCACCTGAGAAGAGTCCGCGTCTGGGCCAAATGAACTGGACGCGGAGAAAAATCCGCGTCCAGGAGAATAAACGCGAGTTTCGCGTTTGACATAAAGGACAAAAGTCATAATGACATGATTGGAGTTGATCTGAAATGCATTAAATGCAGTATGGAGAGGAACTCTGCATTAAATGCGGAATCCAAGTTGGTGAAACTCGCGTCTAGCGAGGAGAGAGAAAAAGAGAAGAGTAGAATATCTGGATAATATTCCGGTATCTGAGAAAACACCGAAAACTCCAGAAAAGTCCAAAAAATAAAGTAGCTTGGAAAGCTTCCCAAAAATTCTCAAAAATAATAAACATTATATAAAGATTTTTGGTGAAATCGGTTTTCATAAATTCAATCTCATTTTCGAAATAAAAGTCCTGAAGTCAACCGTCAATACCGGTCTATACCGAGTTGGCCGGATTTTGATAAATTCTGAAAAATCTCAGAAAAAGTATTTAGATAGAAAATATGATTTTAAGAAGTTATGGGAAAGCCGTTTCTTGAAATTCAACTCCGTTTGTAAATTAAAAATCCGAGAATCTGTCAGTGGCACTGGTCGACCCCGGTTTTGAAGATTTACAACTTAATTCCGGAAATTTTCAAAAAATCATGAAAAATCTAAAATATTGGAAAATGATGTTAAAACTGAAATCGGTCAAATCGGAATATTGAAAAGACCAAATCGAGCAATTCACTAGGATCGGGTCCTCGGTTCAGATTAGGGCTGACTCCGAGTTCACGAATCCAGATCCAAGGCAAAACGATCATATAAACAACTCATAATACAAAACAAATACAGGAAGTAAATCGAAAAATACGATCGAAAAATCTGAATACGCAACTAAGTACGTATTCCGGGAGCGGGGTGTTACAGTTGTAATATAGTGGGAAGTTATGGGTAGTTGTAATGTAATGAGAAGTTATAGAGTTAGGTGGGTAGTTATGAATCTGTGGCCCACATGTAGGCATATATATCCTTGGTTGAAAAGTAATGATGAATGTTTAATGAAAAATATCTCTTCTCTGAACTTTCTATCTTGTCTTCATCTCCTCTCTCTAATGAATAATGAATCAAAATGAAAATTTTTGCCTTCTCTTCTCTGGATAATCTCCTTCCTTACTCTACTCTCTACTTCTTCTCGTTAACAACAACAATGCTCGACCTTCTCTTTGCTGATCTTCTTTTTGCTGGCTGATCCTTCTCATCGTCATCACTTTCAAGTCTCTCGGCCATCCGAGCGTTATCCAACACCAGCACTTGGCAGCGGCCTTCCCTCTGTTCTGCACATGACCACGAGTCTCAAAAATCTGCGCCATCTGCTCGTGTGCAAGCATCTCCCTCCAAGACTTTAATGTTCTAATGAGTATCAGTCTCTCTCATGTGCAAGCAAAGTTCAATAATAATAGGAAATATCGGCAACATACAACAGCAGATCACATCAGTGAGTCTTATTTCAGCAAATTGAGTTATTAATTTATTACATCACTTGATTTACTTTGAAATATTATCATTATTGTCAGCTTCTCACTATATGATGAGATGTGTGAATCTGTTAACTTGTGAAATGTTTGTCTTAATATTGCGAAGAGAACTGTCGCAATCATGCATGATTATTATTTTTAATTTCGTTAAGATTAGAGATATTCAAAGCTACGCTTGCAATCTTATTTAAATCCATTTGCAACACTGTAGTTTTGAGTTGTTTTCCTATCAAAGATTTTTTTTTTTATTTGGTGAAACGTAGTGAGTTTAATCATATCACTGATTTCCTACATGGCACACACGCATCATTGCACATCAACAAGTTTTCAAGGTGACGCAAAAAAATCCGAAGGAAAATTACAACAAAACCCCTCATTTAACAGAGTAGTATCAAATTCATTAAATAAAACAAACAGCAAATTTTATTAATTAACTAGAGAACATTTAACTTAAAAGCAGCATATAATAAAACATTTTAATGTTTTGCGTAAAATGATCTATTTTTAAGTGTCTTGGCTTAAAATAGATGAATATTTATTATTTGTGGTTTTCCCATGATTTCAAAAATGCCAGGTTAAAAGGAACTCAGTTTCAAACCAATGGGTGGTGGGTGTTTTTCTTTTTTGTAGTTAATGTGCAGAGTGCCAGTTCAATAGTAAACCAAAAGAATGTTTAAAAAAGTGCATGAGCAACATATTTAAGCAGAATTCAGTATAACTTGTTAACTGCAGTATACTAGGTTTATGGTACAATAATAGACTGCCAGTACTAAATTCTAATGTAAAAATATATAAAGAAAATTATGATATCGGGCCCGGATATAAAGGAAACAAAGCTGACCACTTCATGAATTACAAGCTTAAATGACACTTATTAACACCAAACTGAGAACAATTATCAAAAATAAGTCTCTAGAGCTAAAAAGAAGCAAAATTGACAAAGTTTGAGTTCAAATTCCAAGTGTAAAGCAACAGATTTTAGCAGATAAATCGAAAGAAATTACCTTTTTGCCACTGTAAGCAGTGAGATCACTCCACTTCGACGGCGAGATCTCATCGCGAGGAGTCGCCGTCTTCGCACTATATGGCGAGTCCTCACTCCCATCAAGTCCAGCCGTCAGACACGAGGCGGCTGGCGGTGATTGCACCGGCTGGAGCGTGAGCGGCACGTGAGATCTCACTCCAGATCTCTCCGACGAACTCGCCGAAGCTCTCGGCAGAGGCATTTCCACCGACGCCATGGCGGACCTCCCCGATCTCGCTCCGCCTCTCAAAATCTCAGCTTCAATCCTCCAGAGATTCAAAAAAAACGGTGTAAAAACAACACAAATCAAGGGGGCAAATAATAAAAATCACGAGCTCACAGTTATAAACCCTAGAAAAAAAAGAGGTTTTTCTCACTTCTTCCTCTTCTCGCTTCTCTCAGTCACAAGATGATGAAAGATCTTTCATTTGTTTGCTTATGATAGGAAAATCTTTGTAAAGCTCTCGATTTAGGGAGTTCTTAATGCAATTATGCAATCATATCAAATGCAGTCACATCAGGAGCCAACGGAAAACCTCTATGTTGACTAAATTGCCCACGACTTTTTCAAATCGCCGAGGCGCGCATGTTGGCCTGTCAATGGGTCAGATCAGTGACTCTGGTTTGTTTCTTACAGGGACTGTTTGGTTAGGGGGGAAGTGAGGAAGTGGGAAAATGATAATAGTTTCTTTTGAAATTTGAGAATTGGTTAAGGGTGGAAGTGAGGAACTGAGGAAATAGTGATAGTTTCCTTTGAAACTTGAGAACTGGTTGGTAAGTTTTCTGATGTTTGAATGTCGTTAGGAAGTGTGATTTGAAAAATGTTATGTCTTTTTCGATGTTTGGATGGTAATGTGAAAGTAGAAATGGAAAAGTTGACCACAAAGTTGACCGCAAAATAATATTAAAATAAAAATTAATTGAGAAAAATAAAAATTGAACTGTAATTAGAATGAAAGTGAGATTTACATGATCACAAAATTAACTGTTTTGAGTTACAACTTATTACAAATGAGATTTATATGACCACAAAATTAACTATAGCACGCTGAAAGTGATGAAATAGTTTTGTAAAAAGAAAAGGAAAAAAGGAAAAAAAATTTTCTCATTTTCTTTTTCTTTTTCTTTTCTGGAGCTTGGATAGGTAGAAAAATAAGAAATAACACTTTCCTATTTCCTTGCTTCCGCCCACTTCCTTGAATCCAAACAGCCCTAATCTCGCAAACCGTAATAATATCAGGACCCGTTTACTCTTTTAGTTAACGAGCCACAGTCTGGTTTTACTTGAATAATATCCGATGATACTCAAACTCATTTAATTTATATATCAATCTAAGCAAATCCTAGATCTCTTAGCCTCCCTCTCCTTCTCTCAGCCTCTCTCTTCTCGGCAAACCCTAGATCCCTCACCCCCCCCCCCCCAGCCTCGTGATAGGGAGGCTAATCGAATCTGGACTCATCACTAATGGGGGATGGGTATGAAAATCGTTATTCTGAACTCGCAGGTAACGGGTCAGATCTCATATCTGTAATGTAATTGGGTTCGGCTCTGATAACTATCGTACTCTTGTTGAACCTAACCCATCGACAGGCTTACGCGTATGCTTGAGTTGGAAGGGGCGTAGGTAATTTAAACCAAGCACGTGACGGAGGAATAAATGTGTTTTTTGTTTGAGGGGTAAAAAGAGATAGAATTAAGTTAGAGGAGGGGGCCGAGATAATTATCTAATGGCAAATGGAAAGCTTTTAAATTTTTTGTGCTTTTTCCCTTTGGGGGAAAAAGTGACGGAAAAAGGTTGATGTACAAGCGTTGAATTAAAAATGTCGGACCGCGTACCTGTTTTGTCATTGCGGAATGGACACAAAGACGTCGGTGAATTCAAACTCATATTCTTTAAAATTCTCTATTTTTTTTGTTTTTATATTTGGTAAGTGAAGTTAAAAATTAGAATTTAGTGTTTTAGAAGAAGAGAAATAAGAAAGTGCTAGGAATTGGTTTTTATAGATTATTTGGTTGAATTAGATTTAGTTAGAGTTAGGGATTGAGATAGAGAGAAATGCGCTAATTCTAAAATTTGATGGTTTTGGGAGTGATTTTTGATCTAATTCTTAAATCATTTGTTAATTCTTACCAGTTTTAATCATAATAAGAATTAGTTTAATTATTAAGCTAACTCTTCATGCCAAACAAGACCTAAGTAGCATAAATTTTGTTGCTTGTGAGCATCTTCCTAATTCTTTGAACGCGTAAGGAAGATTTAGGCAGATGCTTGTTTCATGTGAGGAGAATGAAGAAAGCATAAAGATAGACTCTCTTCTTCCTCTTTCTTCTCTTCACATATTTGAATCAAGAGAGAAAAAAAAAAGCTCAACTCACTTGGCTCCTATATGGCAAGGGATTTGCCAATTTGTCTTCCTCAACTTTTTTGGCTAAAGAGCAAGAGAAGCACACAGCCCTAGGCAAAAATACATTTTTTTAAAATTTCCTTCTCTTCTTATCTCTATTCTTCTCCTTCGTACTTTTCCTGTCCTTTATTCTTCTTCTTTCTTTCTGTTTATTTCCCATGCTCCTGTCTTTCAAACCTCATTTCTTCCTTCTCACTTTTTTCTTCTCATTTCTGAGAACAGACTCCTGGTAACAATGTTAAACTAGAAAAGTATTACTTTTAGCACATGAGTATGATTTTAAATTTTGATATAATGACAAAGATTTTGATATAAAAACAGCATATGTTGAATTATCAAGCGTATTCAAAAAGAGGTAACAGAAGATTTAATTTTTGTTAGATGCTCTGAACTACCCAAATAAAATTAACAACGAAGACAACGATAAGAGAAACTTGGAGCATTCATACAGAGCACTTCTCACACCGGCAACTCTGCCACATGGCAAAGATCCGTAGACCTTTACATTTTCAAAAGTGCAAAAAGCTCTCATCTAGGCTTGGGTCTCTTTTAAATCAAAATTAAACGCTCGCATGACGGTTAGTTTGTTGCGTTGAAAAATTAGAAGATAAATAATATAAATGAAGTTTTCAGGTTGAAAAGGAGAAGAATTAGAGAGTCAGCTAGAAGTAATTTTCTTCGACCTTTTCTTTGATGAGATTAACTTTTGTTTAAGCATGTTTGATCTTAGGCTTATTTTTTTAATAACCCCTTCAACTTATACGATTTTCTCAGAATATCTCTTCAACTTCTGAAATTTCACTATACCCCCTTGAATTATTCTTAAAATTCTCATAAAACATCTTCCATTAAGCCACTATTATAATGCTAGTCATGTGGCTTGCACGTGATATTTTTTATGATCAAAATACCATTAACTGAACACGGATATAGCTCGTGATTTGATGGTTTTAAGTTAAAACCCCCAATTCTTCTTTCTTTCTATTCTTCTTTTTCATCTAGGGTTAGGATTAACCTCCTTCTCCTTTCTTCTTCCAATTGTTCCGTCTCTTCAGCCATGTCCATTTCCTCTATTTTTGAATAGCAAAAATCCTAGTGATCTCATCGGTGTTAAGCAGCTCCATCGTCCATGGTGGTTGACGAGCAAGTTCCATCCATCGTAATAGATGGTGGGTTTGGGTTGTATATATTGTATTATTCAATTTGTCAAATTCTTGTTCTGATTAAATCATATACTAAACCGATGTAATTTTTCAAAGTGTGATTTTGTATTTCAGATGTGTATTTGATTATTACTGTACCTATTCTCTTTTGTAAGTTTTTGCTGAACCATTTTTGTTGTAATTTGTGATTTACCAAACTGAATGAAATTTTTATTTTTAGTTCATTATTGGGAGTTTGTTGCTTCGAGTTTCAAATTATGTTGAATTTGCAATCACCTGATCTTTCTCAAATAGAAAAAAAAATGAAAAAATTATGAGATTTGGTCTCAGACCATTCTTTGAAAATGGATGGCTTTGCCTCCATACAGAGTTAACAGGATCAAGAAAATTGATCCTCATCACCAGAAGATAGCTTTGACTCTGTAATCCATCTCTATTATGTTTTGAACTTCATCCTTAACTGCGGAGCAGCAACAGCCGTTGTCGCCACCGTCACTGTTGTCGGCTGTGACGGCGACAACATCATCATCATCTGTCTCGGTGGCGGGGACCCCACCAGCCAGTGGGTGGGTGAGTTGGGGGTTTGGAGTAGGGGTGAGCATCTGACCGATTCAGTTCAGTTTTTGCTATTTTTTGCAAATCCGAACCGAACCGATCAGACTTAGCAATCGAACCGAACCGAACTGACTCAGTTCGATTCGATTTTTCGATTTTTTCAGTTAGACCAATATATTGCATCATTTCTTGCATTACACAGTATTTGGGCTCTTATATCAAAGCTCAAATAATTATTAGTAACTTTTAATGACAATAATGAAAAAAAAAAGAACTATATTAATATAAATATTATTCTTAATTGTGATGGTATACTTAACATAGCTTTTACTTATTCAACATAAAAAAGATGGTATTGGTAGAAGTAATGAGATAAGCTTATACCAGTTTTTGTTATGAATTATATGATTCACTAAATTGAATTTGGGTGGGTGATATAGGAGGAGAGATTCGGTTCAATTCGGTCGGGTTCGGTTTTTGGAACACAAAACCGAAAGCCAACCAAACTAGAGCGGTTCGGTTCGGTTCGGTTCGGGTTTGGGTTTCAATTTTGGTCGGTTATTTCAGTTATAACCGAACTCTGCTCACCCCTTGTTTGGAGATAAAAAAAATAGCATGTTTTGATTTCTTTCGGTGAGAGGAGGGACAGTAATGTAACTTGCGTTAACGGTATTTTGAGATAAAATGAGAAACAAATAGTTCAAGGGAGTACGGTGAGATTTCAGAAGTTGAGAGGGTGATAAAACGTGAAAGTTGAAAGGGTATTAAGAAAATAAGCCTTTGATTTTATCACAAACATTTCTGAAAGAAAATAGTTTGTCCTGAGTCATTTACAGTTTCAGTAATGAAAAAAACTGTTGCACCCTGGAGCCTTGCAGTAGGCCATTACTTCTGCGTTTCTGTGCATTTTATGCATTTTGCTTGCAGATGTCCAAATACTGTCATGAAAGTGCTACGAAGCAAATCAAAAAACCTAGCGCTCTCCAGTTTCAATGGCAATCTTATATGCACATCTGAAACTGCCAGGCAACTGCAAGACAGTTTCGCAGCAAAGTACAAGATCAAGCACAATCTAGGATTTTTGGTGAGCAGAGCTCAACTATGCATCCGTTCTATTTTTCTTCATTTTACTGCCAATTTCGATTTCAAAGCCAGTTTCCTGCCCTTCATTTTTTATGTAACACACAAATCTTCGCTGCTATGACCTTACATGACGATGATATATGATGACACTGACAAAAACCATCATTCGTCGTTTCTATTAAATCTTGAAGACAATATGATATGTCAGTAAACAGCAATCAGTTCATACTAACCACATCGAATTGCTCGAACTAATTGCCTGCATCTATCACTATGATCTCACTAATTAGCTACTTCATCTCTCTAACCCTAATCCTAATAGAGACATGTATTGAGATTACGATGAGACGTCAGAGTTGTCAGTTTAAGGATAAAGATTTTCGCAGCCTTCACAAAAGAGAGATCTCTTGATTTATGAGTGCATATTGAGTAGGATAACCATGTGAATGATCCCATGAAACTGTGACAACTTAGATGCTTCGTTTCCACAATATCCTCACAAGTTACAATCATATGGTGGCCTGTTTGGCTCATCAATCAACTTTTATGTTCTTATTCCTTCTCAAAGGGCCAACAACAAGATATTTGTCTAATTGTTTGTTGTTTGACTCTTAAGTTTGTAACTCGGAGTAATCAACAATGTAGAAGCTAGAAGGTAGAGCATTTAGGATTGGACCTTAATTTTTCTTTTATCAGATTGAATTCCATTGAATATTCGTAAAGTAATCTTCGATACTAAAAAGCTCGAAAAAAAAAAAGGAAAAAAAGTATCCTAGGAAGAAAATGGAGAGGTTCTCTTCTGTAGGGGGCCATATTTCCAAGTATCAGACAAGAAATAGTGGTGGTGTTAGCTATTGAAAATGTTGTCCACAATCTATATGGGTCTCCCCAGTTTCAAAGGCAAAAGCATGAGACTTCCTCATAACCAAGTCACTGCCAAATTATTATCATCATCAAAGGAAAATGAAAGAGACATAAAGCTGAATGGGTCCTTTTTAACTACCAAGAGCTTCAATAGGAACTCAATAATCATTTGCTCACAATACTTCTTTTTGCCCCCCTAATGCCTCAAGCAATAAACCATTGCAATATAGGTTCACTGAGTTTGCTAAACTTTTATGATAGAAAATAAATAATTTCATAATTTATAAGAATAAGGATTGCAACAAGGTTGAGATGTGATGGGAAGCATTTTTTGGGGAAGAATCTAAGGAGCTATAAGGTTCAATGTTAACAAGAAAAGGAAACAAAAAATTGACTTGGCCATGTTTAATATCATTGTCATGAGGATTAGCTTGTTGGTTGGCAATATAGAGTTTTATAGTAGGATTTTGCTTGGAGTTTTATTTCTACATCATAGATCAGTATTTTATTCTTTTCATTTATTTCGATCGGTATACCAGTTATATATCTACATGTATGATGTATAGGTTCCATTTCCCCGAAGAAAAGTCGTTTTAGTTTACTAAACTACAGTTATCTATATACTTTAGAAAAAAGAATGAGTTTTTTTTTTTTAACTTCAAAATATGTTTCATTGTTTATTAATAGCTCAAATTTTAAGGTTTGAATCTTCTAAGGCTCCATCGCAGCAGGTAATATTGATAAGTTCTCCCAAAAACCGATAAAAAAAGGAAAAAACCGCAAATTCTAAGGTGTAGGCCCATGAACAAGGATCACGAGGAATCGGGCCGGCCCAAGAGGATCTTGATCCGGTCCCGACCCGGGTCCAATAAGGATATTTCAAAGGATAGTAATTTCTTTTGTTGATTCACTGCTCAAAAAAGTTCTTGTCGCATGCACCTCATCGTTACGCTTCTACAAGGCTTCCTACAGCATATTTGTTTAGAAAAGCGCACGTGTCATGCACGTGTTGTTTGTATACTTAAAAATTAAGATTTTGTAACTAAAATTATGTTTAGAATTTAGTGTTCCATTATTAGGAATGTTATAAGAAAAAATAGATCCATATAAAGTTATACTTTAAATTTTGTTAAATAAAAACTTATTCCATAAGAATGTTAGCTCAATTAGAATTCTAAGAAAGAAAACTGCATTTATTATAGTATCAATGCAATAAGAACTTCAAAAAATATATATATATATAAATGATTGTAGCAAATTTGCTAATTAATTGTAATTTAGATACTGGACTTCATATTTTTCTATGCTTTTGGATAGTTTATAATTCATATTAAATCATATGATGTTTGAAGTACATATTGAAATTTATCTGCATCTAATTCAATTGCTTAGAAACTTAATCAAATTATTGTATTTAATAATTGTATTTGTTGTTTTTCTCCAGAAATATAAACTATTAGAATTTCAGTTTATAATAATAATAGTAACAATAGTATAACTAACAAAAATTATTATAATAATAGCTGACTCGTAATTAGATTATAAATTTATAAGTTTAATCTTTATAATTTAATTTACTCTTAATTAGATTAGATCTTGTATTAAGTTTAATGAAGCAAGTATTTAGGGGTTAATAATAAAAAAATAAAAATAAAAGGATACTTGATTATCAAAATACTAGTTATTTATTAGTTTTGAGCCTTTCTATTGACTCATTGTTATATTATAAATTCTAAATTAGGAATCCTATATAATTGGTTGTTAATTAATAAGATTAGAAATCTTAATATAGAAATAAATTGGAGTTCTAATTGTATTAGGATGATAAAATTTGAAATAAAAAGATAGTAGTTGCTAAAATATGAAATGATAGGAACAAAAATAGGAAGTTCTGAAAGAAATGAAAGAAACTGCAGAATCAAAAGAAAAGAAAAGGAAAGATTTAGGCACATATATCTGCTTGACTTCAAGCAGGAATCCGAGGTTATATCTCTTGTTCACTTCTTTCCTTTTTCGAAAGCGAAATACTAGAGATCTAGAAGAACCTTTGAAAGTTTCATCCAAGTGATAATTGTTGCGGCCTCCGATCAGAGTTGTCGAGAACAGTCACAAAAGCAAGAATAGAAAACAAAAGTGGAGAACACAAATTTTAACAAGATTCAGCAAATTGTCTACATTCTCGGAACAGAAGGGAGAGAGATCTTATTAATCAAATCATCAATATGAGTTACAAATAGAGTACCGAAAATATCAATATATAGCCTCAGAGAAGACCAATAGAATGAAACCCAATCAGATCAAGAATCCTCTTCAAAGAAAACTCGAATTGCACTCAAACTGTCAAATACAACTTGTGGTCTGTGAAGTCTCCGAACTGACTTTGACAGCTGTTCATCCTTTTCGAGTTGCTTCTCCGCCTGGAGTGAGAACGACATTCGGACTGCTTCTCCGAACTGATACTCCAAGCCGTCTTGTTCTCAACTCCAAAGTGACATTGAGTTGTATCTTGGAGTAATTCTGAAATGCCTCTCCGACAGTGAAACTCTGATCTTGCCCAAATGCCCATACTCGAACTGTTTCGCCCTCGCTCCAGGATCTGTAGAGGGAACTTTTCAAAGAAATTTTGGTACGAGGTTCCTCCTCCGAGCCCTCGGGAGGGAGTTCCCCACCCCCTTCCAACCCCCACGTTGATCAGCGTAATGACTCTGAGTAGACCAACAAATTGTCCTCCCGTGCATTGCTCGGGTCTTGCGACGGCTGTGAAACTGTCTAGAACAGCTGATAGCCGATCTTCTGTAGCATCTCTGGGTCATCTTCAAACACCAAATTAGTTGGGTTAAAAAAAACTCCATCTCAAGTGGTCTCAGAGTCATGCCCCAAACTTAACCGCGCGTGTAGGTGAATGTCAATCCCCTCAGGGTGCAAAAGGCGCAGTGGGTCCCTATAAAGTTAGTTGGGCTCTCGAGAATTTGGCAGCGGTGCTCCTGCTTCACATAAGGCGTATCAGCCCTCCACGTGGTGAAGAGGAGTAATAATCTAAAATTTATGCCTCACGTAAGATGTGTCCGCCCTCCGCGTGATGAAGAGTTGTGATCTCGATGGAGCATATGAATTTTCACATGTGAAGAAAGATGAGCTTGCAAGGAGACTTTTTGTTCGAGCGGGATTGTTAAGTTGAATGTCAAACAAATAGTCCCATATTTACTAGACATGAGGATGATCTTAGGTATATAAGAATTTGAGCAACTCTACCTAAAAGTCTAGTCTTTAAGATGATGCCCCAAGTCTTTACAATAAAGTGCTTACAAAATAACTGTGGTAATTCGCCAAACTTAAGTAGTTGTGTCCCTTAACATATTGAAAAAGTGCATAATTTGAGGGAGAATCAACTCTCTAGCTTTTAATTCATGGACAATGCTTAGAAATTGCAAATGATGGTTAGTTTCTCTTATTGAGTGAGTCTTTATATTGTGAAATAAACCGTAAACAACAATAATTAGGTGTGTGATTTGTTTAATGCAAAAGAATATTTTCAGTTGCAAGGAAAATGACATGAACATAACAGAGAGTTTTACTATAATCACTGGATTCTGGTTTGAATGTTATAAAAGTCTAATCAATAGGTAGAATCTTCTTACTTAATTCATGTCCCTTTTTACAAACGCTCGATCTAGGGGTGTGATCATACCAGCACTAATGCACCAGATCCCATCAGAATTTTGCAGTTAAGTATGTTTGGACGAGAGTAGTACTTGGAAGAGATCTCCTAAGGAAGTCCTCGTGTTGCAATCCTCACTTTTTAATCAAACTGGGCACCCTGGTCCCGTTTACTTCTCAAAAAAAGCTTGGTCCAGGTGATTGTCATTTTATTCATTTATGGGGCTGTTTGTTTCCCTGTAAAAGACGTAAAAGTCTGTAATTCGTAAATGACTTATAATCCAATTACAACTACCGCGTTTGTTTGAACCGTAATTCGTAAAAACCTTACGCAACTCAACTACCATTCAGTTGCAACCCAATTATCACTCACTTACAGTCCATTTACAGTTAATTTTGTGGTATGCAAATTTGTATTATTTTTTTATGTTAATATTAATTTTTTTAATATTTAGTATTTTTAATATTTATTTGCAATATTAAAACTTTTTAAATCACCAACTAGTTAATTTTGTAGTCAACTTTTTCACTTACGACTTACACATTACGACAACCAAACACCGTAAAATACAATATACTTTCCCACTTACAACTTTATATTACCAACCAAATACCGTAAAATTTACATGTATGTAACTCATTTACAACTGTAAAAGACTTTTACTAATTATAACTTACAAATTACGGCCAATTACGACAACCAAACATTACGACAACCAAACATACCCTACGTTGCAAGTAAAGCCCATGGGAGATTGTACAAAACCCCCGAACACAACGCCACCGCTTAGAGAGAGAAAACGCCGGGACATTATTATATTATTAGTTTAATTTGGGTGAGTGACACTGTGAGAGAAAGAGAGGGAGAGGGAGGGAGTTAGTGGGCCTGGGACATTGTCCAGGGACGACTTTGGACCGGGTGGCCCATAAACCGGCCATTCATTTTCGATATAAAAAGTAGAGACAAAATGAAATGGCTGAGTCAGCTAAAGTGCGAACCTATTTTTAAAAAAAAACAAAGAGAAAAGGACTCGAGTAGAAGTCGCTGTGCGTGGCGTGGGGGTGTGGACCCAATGACAGTGACACTGCGTCGTCGCGGACCCAACGACTTGAACGGTCCGAGCCTGAATCCGATCGCTGCAGGTTCAGAAGAACGTGTCTCAAAATCTTACTCCCCCTTTGCTGGCTCTCCAACTCCTGCCCCCAAATGGAGCATGTGGGGTTCTCTAACAAGGGATCTCCAAGATTTTATATGTTCATGTTATGGTAATTGTCTTTATGAGAATGTTAGTTCTGGCAACTAATCAAGATCTACTGATCTAATTGATCAGATCGGTAAAAATCAGGTGAGAGATTTTCCTTTCGATAGAAATTTTCTTAATTATAGAATCACATTTCAATTTTCTTTCTTAGTTAAACATCAATTAGACTGGTATTAGTCAGTCTCAATATATGAACGGTAATATTTATAGTTTTAAATGTTCCAGCATAACCCCTTAAAAAAACGTTAGTTCAATTATACAGTATATGGAGTGAGGTATGCATGTAGCGAATCTCTTTAAGATAATTACGTCCCGCGCTGTGGTACTAACGAGTTGCTGAACGCTGGTCTTCTAATATACAACACTCCTTCACGTGTTTTGCGCAATATTTTACAAAACTACATACAGTCGGAGCAAAGTTAACCATACCTTCCACTTGGCCGGAAGTTGAAACAAACCATAGGACTCAAGGTTCAAAATATCGGATATCGGGATCGTATCAGATAGGGGTTTTTCACATCGAATATCAGATATCGGGGGAGATATCAGGGATACGTGCGCATATCAGGCGTTCATATCGTACACTATATATAATGAAATATTGATAACTAAAAGTTGGTTTAGATATCTTCTACCTAATAAAAATGAGGTAATATGCATGCAAATATGACAAAAAAAAAATAATGTACATTTGCACACAGTCGTGCAATAAATAAATTATTTCATATCAGACGATATTTCGAGCGGTTAGTCGCCCGATATCGGGTTTTTTTGCTGCAAACGATAAGGCGGATGATTTTCCTATATCGTATCGACGACAGGTCAAAAAGGAGATACCAGCGGATATCTCAGCTGACTCGGCCGATATTTAAAACAGGGATAGGGCTACAAAAATTCTTAAGAGAATTTTTGTCAGAGAGGAGAAGAAAGAAAACGAATTTCTAGTTGTTTTTTATTCTCTTTTTGTAGTGATATTCTGCCTTTTATATAGGAATCGGATGAAATCTTTCGGTTGCAACGTGTGCAACCCTTCCGAACAGACACATTTGTTCGGTAGGAACGGGCACAATCTTTTCGAACAGACATATCCATTCGCCGAATAGATACATCCATTCGCCGAATAGACACATCCATTCGACCGAAACGGGTTGTTCCCGAACAGATGCATTCATTCGGCCGGAACGGGCGTAACTGTTCCGAATAGACATGTCTATTCGTCGAATAGACATGTCTATTCGTCGAATAGACACATCCGTTCCATTACAACTTTCAATGTTGAATTAAAGAGTTTTTATTCTTTTTGTCTTATTTAGCTCTTGTTTTAGGACAACTTCTGACTTGAATATCACATTCATTTGGAAATAAAATTAAATATGTGAATATACCATATTCATCGCCAATAAAAGGAGAATACATTTCAACCATCTCCCGCACATTTTGAACAACGGTTCCCCACTAAAATTCAGCTCAAATTTTTCTAAAAACTCACTTGGTTAATTTCAAATTTCCAACAATGCTAACAATAACTCTAGAATGCAAGTGTTATGTTTTATTGCAGCACAGTGATAAAATTTCTTTTTAAGAAGTAAAAATTTATAAAAAAAAGAGAAGCAAATATCATCCCTAGAAAATGTTTGTGGCACACTATCCGTAAAAGGTCTGTTTGATTGTTGTAATTGGCAGTAATTCGTAAGTCGTAATTGGTAAATTCTTTTACAGTTGTAAATGAGTTACATGCATATAAGTTTTACGGTATTTGGTTGGTAATATAAAGTTATAAATGAAAAAGTGTATTGTGTTTTACGCTGTTTGGTTGTCGTAATATTTAAATCATAAGTGAAAAAGTTGATCACAAAATTAACTATTTGGTGATTTAAAAAATTTTAAAATTTGCCAATAAATACTAAAAATGCTAAATATTAAAAAAATTAATATTAACATAAAAAATAATACAAATTTGTATGACCATAAAATTAACTGTAAGTGTGCTGTAAGTGAGTGGTAATTGGGTTGCAAGTGAGTGGTAGTTGAGTTGCGTAAGTTTTTTACGAATTATGATCCAAACAAACACCGTAACTGTAATTGGGTTTGTCAATTACGAATTACGGCCTTTTACATCCAAACAAACAACCCCAAAATAGGAAACTTGATGGGAGAGGATCCCTCCTTTTTCCTATCACAAGCAACCAGTACAATACATGTGAGAACATCCCCCCCACCCCTATGCACCATCACGCACAAATGTGCATGTAATATTTTCTCCGTTAATAGCTTCGCTCCAATAATATAAGACCTTTTCTTCTCCGTAAAGATACATGTGGTGGAGATTTTTTGATACAATTGATCGTACAGTCATTCTCATACCTCAAATGAGAGGGTATCTTAATTATTGGATGATAATTGAATATTTCAACATAGTAAACAGACGAAAGCAATACATTTTTACATGAAAACTCAAATTGAGAAAAATCACGGAGAGAAAGGAAAGAATTCACTATAGTTCCCCGGTTACAATGAATTCAGCAGAATATAATATTGTTTACAACTTCTCGGGTTTGATCCCTTCTCTCGATGGACCTCCAGGCGCATAAATGCCCTTGTAGTTGATGACACGGATATTTCAGATCTTCATAACTGCATGATTTGCACGTTGAGATTTCCTCATAACTGCTCAGATTACAACATCTGATTGTTGGGATTGATATGCAGAGATATCCGCCATTATTCATAATTACCCCGACTGAAATAGGAGTGTTGACACATATAAAACGTCGGGATAATCTGACAGCGTAACTGAATTCATGAATCGTGAAATCCTACCGCTGAGCTGTATCCAACGTAGAAGCGGGGGTTTTCTCGGAGGGCCTTTATTGTGGGGATCGGGGCCTCCAACTAGTAGAATAGTTCCGCCTAAGTTGAATATTCGGTGAATTATCCCAGATAGATGTAGTCTGAGAGGGACGTGACAGTTGCGGATGTCGGAAAAGGACCTCGGGTCGAGTGTGGACTTGGAGTAAGGCCCGAGACTTTCTCCTTGGACCCGCCAAGGGGCCAGCTGGTATGCAGAGTTTGTTGTTCGCTTGAGATGCTTCTAATATGGAGGGACATGTGTCACGATCTTGTCGATGGTCAAAATCAGACCACTACAATATGATATCTCGGACTTGTGAATTTACTTTGTTCATGAACTATAAATGACTCGAAATTGTAATATTTAATACCCAATTCTTTGCATTGCACGCAGTCATGTATCAGATCGAACCCTCGTATTTTATCTCGAGTCTTTGTCGATAGGAACCCACATGCCATCTCTCGAGTCCATTTTGATACGTCGAAGGGTCGTTGTGACTCGGAAAGTGAAAGACACATTGTCTCCCCTTCCCTAAGAATGTCACTCTCCGAGAACTGGATTACAGTGCTCACTTCTCATCAGTTACCGTAAATTCACTTACAGCAAAATCGGGAAAAAAGGGCAAACCCTTGCGTCACTCTTTCCCTATTACATCATTTTCAAACGTCACCTTCATCTCAATAAGGGAGAGCATAATCCAGGCACATCTACATAAGAGCCCATATTTGAGCATATCCCAAGTATTTACTGCTGAGTTTTGTTCATATCATAATGGGACATGTTTGGTGGTCAGAAGTCAGTCGTAAGTCACGCGCTCTTTCACAATTATAAATGAGTTACATGCAAATAAATTTTATAATGTTTGATTAACAATATAAAATTGCGAGTGATAAAGTGTATTATATTTTACGGTGCTTTGTTGTCGTAATGTATAAGTCGTAAGTGAAAAAATTCAACACAAAATTAACTGTTTGGTGGTTTAAAAATATTAAAAAATGTCAATAAATACTAAAAATATTAAATATTAAAAATTAAATTAAATTTATGTAAAATTATAATATATTAAATAATAAATAATTAAATCAATTAAATATTAGAAAATATTAAAAATAAATACATTAAATGTTAAATAATTAAAATGTTAATCCAATAATCAAAATTTATTAAATTTATATTAAATATTACTTATCTTTAAATAGAGTAAGAAACAAAATTTAGTGGAATTAAATTATATTAATTTAGTAATAAGAAAAGATTAATCTAGTAATAAAAAAGGTTCTAAGATTAAAATTTATTAAATTATTAATAAAAACTTTAATCTAATAATTATATGTAATCTAATAATTTAAAAAAAAATCTCATAATCTGAAAAAAAATTAATCTAATAATAAAAAATATTAATCTAATTACAATTAACTGTCAGCAATACAAATTTGCATGACCACAAAATTAACTATTTACACGTGGGATGTAAGTGAGACTTGCATGACTTAACTGTTTGTGTAACAAATAGATCGTTAGTGAGAGCCAAGTGCATTTTACGACTTACAGCCCAAACAAACACCGTAAATCATAAGTCACAATTGTCACTTGCGGCTTATAGAGTTTTACAGTGAAACAAACACAACTAATGTTCCAATTAATTTCCAGTAATCAAATTTTGTTTGCACGTAAAATAATCATTTACCGATCTTTTCAGGTCAACAAACTGCTTTTGAGGTAAGGTTAGTATCAACACGAGTAATCTTTGTCATTGTCGAAATCAAGCAGCAAAACAATGTAACATGCAACTGATTCTCTGCATATTCTCATCAAACGATGTACACAAAAGATAGAAAGATTCAAGAATCTTAAAGTCATTCACAAAGTACTCACACAAATCATCCACAATTTATTAATGACTTTCTCATAGATGCATGATTAGACATCAACTTCAGCTATCACTGCATTGTATTATCAAATAGCAACTTCACCCATAATTTGTGTTTTTTTAGTGAGAAGTTCCTGCATTCTTTGTGAGCAACAGTAGACCAATCTATCAAAACTTCATAAACATTTAAACTAGTTATAGGAATGGTTGATAGGTAAACCCATAGAACACAAACAATACTTCCCTTCTTCCAGTGGATCATAGCACCAGCAAAATCTATAATTAATGAGGGAAAAAAAACAGGTAGTCAATACCAGCAATCTGCTCCAAATCATCAGCATACAGCTGAAACATGCATCTGATGAGCCTTAGAAAGAACAGTAGTAATGACACCATGGCCATTGATCAGACCTGCCACAGCTTTCGATCGGGGATGGAATGACAATACAAAACATAAAAGGCATGGCATATTATTGAACCAAACATCACAAGATTTACAAGGCATCTCCAAACTATAATCAACAAACCTATAAATTGACCAACTGATGAAACAATGTCACTTGTTCGATGGAAACCAGAACAAAAGAATGAAAGTTTAATTGAAAATACCTCATCCCTAGAACATCTGAACATATTCTAGTTTTGATTGTAAACGATATGAGAAGATAATTTGATTGAAATAAAGCTGCAGCCAAAAACTCTTGTCCACTTTGTTCATTTGCCCTTTCGTTTTAATCAGATGGTGTTTCCGCTCAAGAATAAAGATGACTGATTGATGCAAGTGATAGGAGTTCTTTCCATTAAGACGAGCCAATGTAACTCATGAGAACAAATCGAGCCAATGTAACTCATGAGAATGAATCAATCGGGGGTTGTAAAATACTTCACATAAAAGTATAGAAACATTCAAATTATGGGGACTAAAAACACTAATATTGATTGATACTAAACATCATTGGTCGATGGTGATACCAATACCGAGATCTCAAACCATGCTTAATGAATTACAAAAATATTACACACTATATTTCAAAAAGGAGTGTGAGAAATATTGATATTGAATGACTAACAATGCTAATCCTAACGTTATCACTGTAGTTCTATCCCAACTGGCCTCTTAGGATTTACGTCAAGCCCTCTTTCTCCAGCCAATCCCATTTTGTTAGACGAAGCTTTAGGTTAAAAGTGCCAAATTTTCCCATGAATAGGATCTAAACTAGAAGCCATATTAGAATCATATAAATTTTGTCTAATATGAATAGATTTATTCATTGAAAAAATTGTAGATTCATTCAGAAAACATCAGCTAGCGATCATGACCACAAATTCTATATAAAAGGACTCCATCAGGCTGTAAACTATTTTTGTTTCATTTCTCCTTACTGAAATCAGTAATAAGTCAGTAAATGGGCATTTGGGTGCTCTGGCATGTACATGGAATAATACCAGATAGCGCGGACAAGGCACAAAATTTGGAGGCTGGTCAAATTTTGTGAATTGCCACCCACAAATTTTCGAGATTGCAGAAACTAGATCCGCCTTTAAAAGGATTGCGATATCACGAATGAAGGATGAGCTTAGTGATAGGAAGCATGGAAATTTCAATGAAAGAGCCGCCACTGTGTTGGATACATATGAGATGCGTAGATACTCTGATAGTTGGTGGGTGTGTATCTAATACATCTTCCAACACATCATAAGATTAATTAATTACTTATCCAAGTTGTTTTGCACATGAGACTGAGAAATTAAATGAGCACTTAAATTATTGTGTTCAAGACTTAATTTGTGAGCATTTATAAATTTCCTACTTCACATATAACCGGATAGAGTGTTATACAAATATCTCGTAAACTCAACTTAGTACATACTTAACAGCTTTGGTGTTGGCTACTTGGGTTTTAGATAAAGAAAACAGGCATAGTTGTGTGCACACTCATGTGTGGTATGACATATCCCTTCTTTTTTAAATTTTATTACATCCAAAATTTCAAAAAATCACTGTAAGGTATAGTTAACAATAAGTGACGTGTGTTGTTTTACATAAGAAAAAAAGATTAGTTGTGTGCATGTGCATGTTGAATCATATTGTAGTTTCCTCTTAGTAATTGGGGATCATATTGTGCTTTTTTTGGGGGTGGGGTTGTTTTTTTTTGGGGGGGGGGGGGGTGGGGGGGGGGGTGTTCTTAAGTGTTCTTCTAATTTGTATGACTGACAAATTTGTCAGATAGCAATTAGTTAATCTGCAATCTTAATGCCATTGCAGAATATAAATATGAAGTGTACTACAGTTGTTATTAGTTCTTGTGCAATTCGAGTCCTTTTTGTTTATTACAATAATAGTATTAACAACAACAACAACAACAACAACAACAACAGTAACAGTAAACTTTCTTAGATAAAAACAATAACATATTATAAAAATATTTTAGTTCATAAATATGCCCTTTTGTGTTGTGTCCTAGCTTTTCAAGATTGTCATATCACCATGTGCATATTACTCCCTGTGGAACTTATGCCTAACTTAACTTTAAGAACCAAGAGTAACAACAAAGAGTACCAAGTACTGACCAGAAAACATTCAGTGCAATACTTATGTTCCAAAGCAATTCTTTGTGCAGATTGTTAGGACATCTAAATATCCCTAAAACTTTCTGCAAAATTGCAAGCCACTCCATGCTTACCTTATGTATCCAGAATGCCTCAATCAAGGTTTTGTGGGAAATGAATGAAGATTGACCAAACAGATCACTTCCCATTTTTTTTCAGTTATCAAAAGAAACTGAAGCAGGAAAAGGAAAATTTTGAGCCGGAGGGGGATTCCATGGAAGTGACTTTTACTGTTTGCGGGTAATAAAAATGAAAAGAAAGGGAGAAAAATATAAATTTTACTTGTATTAGTTGGCACTAGTTCTATGCCTCATAAGTCATACAACAGAATAAGGAAACTATAAAAGAGTACTTAACAATAATACCATTCCAAGATCAATCAGAAAAATCAAAAAGCATAACTAGAACTACAAGACATAAACAGCATGTCCCTTTCAAATATGCAACAAAAACTAAAATTGCATCTTTAAGAACGAAAGACAACATTGCGAAATAGCACTCCAAAAAAAAATGTCTCCGCATCTCTAAGTGATCATGATAAGCCAACTTATGGGCTTGAAGTGTAGGAAGAATAAAAAAGTAAGTTGTTTTATATAAATGAAATGGTCAAAAAGAGAGGTGGCATGATGTTAAAACAAATTTAGGCAAAAGACTTGTTTCTCGAAATGCACACGACAAGTGAAGCTAGGTATGATGGAAACGAACAAAATACAGAAATATGCTTTTGACTTTCTGCTCCTGCATCTCTCAGGTTCAACTAATAAGTTATGATGTGTTGCTCATTTGTTGATTAACCAACATAATTTGCTCGAAAATTTAAGTGACACCCAAAATAAACTGATGCCAATTTCATTAGTTTCATATAAGGTAATTTCACTATGATTAATACGATCAAACTTAACAAACATAAACTCCTCTATGGGGAATGCTTTGTCACTAAGAAGTCACTGTGTGGCGCAATCCACAATCCAAAATATGTCACAATAGAATTTATTCAGGATAACACACACAGGTGGCTAGTTGGATGTATGACTCAAAACTCAAATAACCACGTGAAATCATTTCACGTTATTTACGGTTGACAAATAGAAAACATCTACTAATTCAAAATAATAAACAGAAGCTCCTCCAATGGCAATTTAAGTAGAATCAGCAAGTCATTAGATAGTATCTTCTTAATTCCAACAATTGCATTAAGCTAAGGATTTAGTTGTGGATAATACGAGATAAAAGATCACAGTCTGTATCAAAAATATGTACATTAAGCAGGAAAATCTTCACATTATTTATTTGCACTCAGACATTCCAAACAATCCAGAGATACATGTATATACACGCATAAACTCCCATTATTACCATCCACACACAACAATCCCAACAAAAATATAACACTATTACAAGACTAAAAATCTAAAAGCTTGAATAAATATAGCAAGAGAACTTACTGGCTTTTAACGGAAAGTTTTTTTTTTCCCCTGCAGCCCCATCATCATCCAGTGATTGAGAGTAGACCGAACAATCACACTCAAAAACCACCACGATCATCCCCAGCTTTCCTCCATTGAATTTCACTTCTATTCCTTCTTCCAATTCCCAATGTAGCCCAATTCTCAGAAAACTTCACAATCTAGCACCACATCAATTTAATTAACAGCACAAAAGGACTCTCTAAGCTCTAAAGTCACCCAAAACCCTAACCCTAGAAGAAAAAGAAAACCCTAACCCCAAAAAACCAATTTTCTCCCCCGCCCCAATCAGCGATTCTCATCATCTCTCCTCGCCGCTGAAGTGGGGCCCGCGGTGGCCCCTGACAACGAGGCTAGTAGATTCAAGTGGCCCTGGCTCATCGGCAAGTAATTCCCCACCCTGGCCGCCGAAGCCTCCCCCGAGAACCTTCCCGCGACCGCCGCCGCCGGTGGCGGCATCACGATCTCCTGCCCGGAGAAGCTCCAGAGCTGCCCGAAGTCGGGACGGGCCGGCACCGCCCAGAACCCCGTCGGCCCGATCCCCACTGGAGCGGGGCCCGCCCCGGTCTCGTCCTTCCCGTCCGCCTCCCCGTCGTCCCTCAGCCTCCTTCCCAAAATAAACGGGGCCGCGGCCGCCGTCGTCACGTGGGGGCCGTTGGAGAGTTGGTCGCGGCTCTGGGTGCTGGAGCTGACGGTGGAGGTGAAGCTCGCCGGGGTGGTGCCGGTGCCGGTGGCGGCGATGATGGATGGCTCGGCCTGGCGGAGCAGCCACTCGATGGTCTGGCCGTCGGACTTGTGGCCGAGCTCGCGGGTGAGCTGGAAGACACGTGCGGCGCAGATTATTGGCATGCGGATGCGGCGGCCGCGGCCGTCCACCTTTGAGTGGCGGTCCTTGGTCGGCGGTTTCTTGACGGCGAGCGCCGTGCCGTTGGCGGGGCCCGACTGCGACGGCACGGCCACCAGCTGGTTGTTGGTGCCGTTGCCGCTGGGGCTCTGACCGGGGCCGGTGCCGTTAGAGTTGACGCCGGCAGTCATGATGGTGGTGGGTGTGTGTGAGAGAGAGAGAGAGAGAGAGAGAGAGAGAGGGAGGGGACTAATGATTGAGAGGCAGGAGCGGGTGGAGACAGCGGGAGAGCACATGGGGGTGTGGGGCCCGCAGGACTTACCTGTATTTGCTCTGTTTTCTCGCTCTAGAGATGGAAGGGGAACAGATATTGTCACTCCGAAAAAATGGGGGAGGTGCTCATCATATATTTATAAAAAAAATACGGTTATTCAAACTCAAAGAAGCAATAAATAAAAATCATTAGATAATAGATTCAGAAAATTAATAAATAGACTCTCTTTCAACTAAATATCTTATATTTTACAAAAATAGACAAAAAAGCCTGTTGAAATCCCAAAACCCTGCTCCCTTCGTCAGACGTCTGAACGCAAAATGGTTGTGAAACCTCAAGTGATGACCGACCGCCAGACACTGTGAAACACGACGTGTGTAGCGCTATTTCTATGTCAAAGAGAGACTCAGACAGCTGATGCAAATCAAACTCATGCCGAGAGATTTAAACACACTTGTAGACAAGCATCTGCAGCTCCATTACAGACCAACCACCTTAATATAAGAAAATAATGCCAAATCAAGCAATAAGCCCACAAAAATAGACAAAATAATTCAAAGAGAACGCAACAGGAATCGACACACAACAACATTCACAAATTTTCCCTCAAATTTAATCCAAATAAATTAAGCAAGAAAGAAAACCCATTTCCAGGTCTATTTCATGTTAGACTTATTTTTGTTTTAAAGTCTAATTTATTTTGGGCCTTATCAAGTCAATTGGATATTTGCACCCGCCCACTTAACCTATGTTGTTTGACCCAATAAAAAATTGATCAAACCTAAACACGTTTTCAATTACACTTAACCATGAGTGTATTGAATTAGAATGTGGGACTCATCTACACGTGTGGAACTTGTGTTATAAATCAAGGGCCTAGATCTATGATGAGTTGAACTAGGATTTCTTGATGCGATATATACCATGAGTAGGGTTCCCTCTCCACCAACAACAATAACCATCTCTCTCTCTTAGAGGCCTCTCATCTCCTCTAAGGATAAAGAAGAGAACTTGGTGGCTGGAGAGAAGAATCCTCTCTCTCAACTCCAGCGTCCTTGAGATCCTGCAACTTTCGGCATTCTTTTCGTGATGGAGTCAGGTATGCCTAAAACCCTCCTTCCCTTTGATCATGATAAAGAGGCTTACAGTGTATGTGTAGATCTTGTATGGAATAAATTTAGATCTAACAATTGGTATCAAAGCCTCCTCTTTATCGAATATCGGGATATAAAGTAAATTTGTTGATCTCGATCTATCAAAATTCCAATCAATCTCTTGATTTAATTCAATAAAGATTATTTTTTTGTGTCTCAAATAATTGAATTAAATTGAATTCATGTATATATATTTTCTGAATTAAATCTGTGTGTTATATATGTATATTTTTTGTTAATTCTGTTTTTTAATTAAAACAGAAATTAAAAAAAATACATGCTGCATGGTCAGCTGCATGCAATGCTTGCATGCAGCACAAGATATTTTATTATATATAAAAAAAGGGGGGAAGGGATATTAGATGCATGCGCTGGAAGCACCAGCGCATGCATCATAAAGAAATTAAAATTAAAAAAAATACAGAGACATGCAGGCGCGGGCGCCGCGCTGGGCTGCCAGTGCACAGTGGCAACACAATTTTTTTTTTTTTTTATTAAGGTTTCTTTGATTTGGGATTGTGAGATTGATTATGATTGGATTTTTTGATATAGATATAAAATTTAAATCTAATAAGGAAACTCATTTAATCTATTCTTAATTGGTCTCACATTAGTGTTTATTGGGTTTTATTCAGTTTATTTAAACCCGGCCCAATAAGAAAGGAAACCAATAACTTAACCATTGCGGGTCGGGTCTGATTCAGACTCGATAAGCACTGCATACCCGTTTTACCAATAGAAACTTCAATTAGTCGTTACGGGTTCATACGACCTCTGTTTTGGGCATGTAAACAGCTGTTTCGAAGCTCTTGACGAGCACTACAGTATTAGAGGAACTATACATGACAAAACAGTAGTTAGTTGACATAAAGAAGGCATTGAAGTGTTTGTTTATCATGGTTATGTGTACCCTTACATGCTTCCGCTTCATTAATATTTATATTATTGCTTATATTGTCTAGCATGATGAATATTAATGTGTACTACAGTTAATAAACACAGATAAAGATATATACATATTCAAACTAAAGAATTTATAAAAGAGCATATTTAATTGCGTATGTAGTTCATGCGGACAATAGTCGGCCCAAAGGAAGACTATTGTTTGGCCGAATTATGTACGGCTTTGGATACTTGATGTGGATAATGCAAGTGGGAGAACCTTGGTGTGTGGTAATCGGCCCAAAGGAAGGTTGTCACACTATTGGCCCATATTGCATTACCCTCATCAACTAGTCCGATGGCGGAATAAGAATCCAGATACATAAATTTGTGTGGCCCATGCGTGTGAAAATCGACCCAAAGGAAGGTTGTCATTATGGCCGGGTCATTACATATATTATATGGCCAATATAGATTACTTAAACTTTGGGACCAATCCTATAAAGTGACAATCGGCCCAAAGGAAGGCTGTTCTCTTACATAGGACTTAGACTTTAGGATATCTATATTGGGCCAATACAGTGTTGGCATATAGAGACACAACTTGTTCTGAAAGTTTAAACGGCAGCTCTATCGATTAAATTGGTTGCATTTTCTGAAATTCATTTTTTTATGGCTATTACAGTAGAATTTTATTAAATGCAATGTTTATGTTAAATTGATAAGAAATTGTACACTTATGTAATTTAAATTGAATGGTACAAACTTTAAGAAGTGGTAAGACCACGTAAATGATCGTTCTTGAATTCATGCACCTAGAGTACACCTTAAAGATTGATGGATCTCTACTATCACTAATAAAAGTTCAGTAAAGAAAAGGTCAATTATGGTAAGTGGGAGAGATCTTACAAGATGTGTCTAATGGTTATAAAGTACACTATTCCTATAACTATTAGAAGTGCTATGCCCGATAATGTCAGTGCTCACTTAGCATCCAGGGCAAACTTCTAATAAGAAAAGGAAAAGTGAAATTAAAGGAAGGAACATAAATACCACTACAATGGCTGATCCTAAGTGACAAAAGTGCCGAAAAAGTAGCCTAAGGTCATTGCATACTTCTTCTGTAAGAAAGTAAGCCACCTCAAGTAGGAATGCATAAAGTATCAGAAATAGCTATTTAGCGGTTATATCTCATATTTATGTTTATTCTGAGATTAGTTTAGCTTTAGTTGTCACTTTATAAATTGTGAATAGATAATTCACATAAGCGATTCAATGCGGAACTTTCAAACCCAAAGGAGGCCCAGCCCAGCTGAGCATACGTATACATGGGTGATGGAAATAAAGTTGCAATTAAAGCTATTGGAGTTTGTAGGCTTAAATTAGATTTTGATTTTTGGTTTTAGATTTGGATGAGACTTTATATGTACCGTCCTTTTAGGCGGAATCATATTTCTATTTCATTTGTTAGACAGATCTAGTTTTACTGTCACTCTTGATAATGAAATGCTTAGTCTACTTTTCAAATCTAAAGTTGTTGGTAGTAGAATTCTGATTGATGGCTATATAAATTGAAACTTCATACTTTATATACTGAATCTCTATATGTGAATAGCATAGGCACTAAGCGAAAATTAATTAAAGAAATATTAGAAAGTTTGGTACTAGATGAAGTTCAGGTGTCTTAATTTGGTGTGTGCAGACATTTGTGGTCCATTCCCTACAGCTTTTTGGAATGATCATGAATATTTCATCACTTTTACAGACAATTACTCTCGTTATAGGTACCTACACTTGTTCCATGAGAAATCCCAATCATTGGACATGTTTAAAGCCGTTAGATCTGATCATGGTGGTGAGTATTATAACAGATATGACGAATCAGGTAGATGTCCAGAATCATTTGTCAATTTCTAAAAGAGTGGTATTGTCGATTAGTACACCATATTAGGGACATCTCGTCAAATGGTATTGCTGAGAGATAAAATCACACTCTAAAGGACATGGTTAGGAGTATGATAGCTCACACTATTCTACCAAAGTCATTATATAGTGAAGCCTTAAAGATGGTTATCACCTCCTTAATAGAGTGTCTAGCAAAACAGTAACTAAAACCCTATATGAGTTATGGACTGAGAAATCTCTCAGTATTAGGTATCTACATGTTTGGGGTTGTCTAGCGGAAGCTCGGCCATATATACCATATGAGAAGAAGTTGGACTCAAGGACATTTAGTTGTTTATTCATAGGGTATTCTGAGAGGTATAAAGGTTTTAAGTTTTATTGTCCCTCCACTAAGAACATAAAGACGGATTGCTAAATTTTTTTGAGAATATTCAGAACAGTGGGAGTCAACTACATAAAGATTTCATATTTAAGAAAGAACATATTGTTATACCCATGACAATTATTCCAAATGATAAAGTAGTTGTTCCACTTCAAGATGAAAATACAGTTGCATCCTTACAAGATACGTATACAGTTCATTTTGAAGTAGATCATGCTGGTGAGGTAGAAACTAAAAGTTCTCAACCACAAGTGCTTAGGAGATCGACTAGGAAGAGGAGATCAGTTATTACAAATGACTATATAGTTTATCTCCAATAGCATGAGTTTGACATAAGGCTAGAGGATGACCCCACATCCTTAAATGAGGCCAAACTCAACATTCACTCCAGTAAGTGGTCAAATGCCATGAAAGATGAGTTAAAATCCATAAAAGACAATGATATTTGGGATTTAGTAGAGTTACCTGAAGGAAAGAAACCGATTGGTTGTAAATGAGTATTCAAAACCAAGCGGGATTCGAAAGGTAATGTCGAAAGGTATAAGGCACATCTTGTCACAAAGAGATTCACTCAAAGAAAGGGCATTGACTATAAGGAGACTCTCCCTAGTTTTCATAAAGCATTCTTTTAGGATTATTATGGCACTGGTGGCCCACTTTGACCTGGAATTATACCAAATGGATGTTAAGATTGCCTTTCTTAATGGTAGCATTAAGAAGGAAATCTTTATGGTGCAACCAGAAAGTTTTAAAGTGAAAGTTTCATAATATTTGGTTTGCAAATAAAGAAATCCATTTATGGTTAAAAATCAAGCATCCCGTCAATGGTATTTGAAATTTGATCATGTAATATCCGATTTTGGTTTTAAGGAGATTGTAGATGATCAATGCATTAACCATAAATTTAAAGAGAGTAGACTTATATTTCTTATGCTATATGTAGATGACATTCTACTAGAAAATAACGATATGGTTCTTTTACTTGACACCAAAAGTTTTCTCTCACAGAACTTTGAGATGAAAGATCTTGGAGAAGCTTCTTTTGTGATAGGCATTCAGATTCTACGTGACAGGACACATGGAGTATTAGGCTTATCACAAAAAGCCTATATCGATAAGGTGCTAGATAGATGTGGCTTGAAGAATTACTCTAAGGGAGATAAATTGAGTTGACTCTAATGTCTCAAGAACGACCTTCAGAAAGAGCAAATGAAAGACATTTCATATGCATCGGCGGTTGGAAGTCTGATGTATGTTCAAGTTTGTACCCATCCAGACATAGCATGTACCGTTAAGAAACTTGACAGATACTTGATCAATCATGGGATTAATCTTTAGAATACTGTGAAGAAGGTAATGCGATATCCATAGAAGACTACATGAAATCTGATCAGTTGCAGCTGATTGGATACACAGATTCAGATTATACTGGATGTATCGACAATAGGAAATCCACTTCATTTTACATTTTCCTTATTGTAGGAAGATGGTGGATTTAGTCGAGAGGCTATTACAGCTACACTGTGACAATAAGAGTTATAAAGCTCTACTGCAATAGTGACAAGAGTTCAACAAAGTCGAAGCATATCGACATCAAGTTTCTTGTCATCAATGATAAAGTTCGGAATCATATTTTGTCTGTTGATAGTGATGACACTATTCTTAACATTACAGATCCACTCATTAAAAGACTTTCACCTAAAGTCTTCTTAGAGCATATTGCTCATATGGGGATGACTAGTCATTATGATATCCTGATTTTGTGGGAGTGGATAATTTTATGTAACATACATTATTTCTAAGTGCATTTTATGGATATTTGTTGATTCTGATATATAAATTTATAACTGTTTTTTCTAAAATTTACTTTTGCGCATTTGAGTTTGTTGAATTAGCAGTTAGACTCGTTGGAGTCATAAAGTGAGACTCGTTGGAGTCATAAGGCAAGACTTGTTGGAGTCATAAAGTGGAAGCCAGTTGGAATTATACCTTATTTGATCAGAGGACATTTCCATGCCACACGTCCACATTTGATCTATGTCGTTAGGGGTTCTGAAACTTGTGATGTGGAAGATCCTATCTCGATTATACAGAAGGTAACGATCGCCATGTTCGGTGGCAGGACTCTTAATGGACCAGATTGTTCTGAAACGTGGTTTGTTGGCGGTTAAAGTTTTAACATCATAAAGTTATGCATAATATCTATTCAGTATAACTTACTTGGCCCAAGTGGGAGATTGTTAGACTTATTTTTGTTTTAAAGTCTAATTTATTTGGGCCTAATCAAGTCAATTGGATATTTGCACCCGCCCACTTAACCTATGTTGTTTGACCCAATAAAGAATTGATCAAATCTAAATGGTTTGAGTCTAGACACGTTTTCAATTACACTTAGCCATGAGTGTATTTAAATTAGAATGTGGGACTCATCTACACGTGTGGAACTCGTATTATAAATTAAGGGCCTAGATCTATGATGAGTTGAACTAGGGTTTCTTGATGCTATATATACCATGAGTAGGGTTCCCTCTCCACCAACAACAATAACCATTACTCTCTTAGAGGCCTCTCATCTCCTCTAAGGATAAAGAAGAGAATTTAGTGGCTGGAGAGAAGAATCCTCTCTCTCAACTCCAGCGTCCTCGAGATCCTGCAACTTTCGGCATCCTTTTCGTGATGGAGTCAGGTATGCCTAAAACCCTCCTTCCCTTTGATCATGATAAAGAGGCTTACAGTATATGTGTAGATCTTGTATGGAATAAATTTAGATCTAACATTTCAATCCATCATCACCAGTTACGGGGGAAAAAACCAACAAAATGATGAAATTTTGGAATTCTAATCGCGACCCAACAATCAGATAATGGTACCTACAAAATTGATAAAGACACCCACCAAGCACTCATAAATTTTTCAAAAATGACCAAAATACCTCTCTCTTCCTCCTTTCCTCTCATTTTGCTTCGTCATCGTCCGCCCCCCTCTCCCCTGACATCCCCCTCCTGCCGCCGTCTTCTCCCTTCTTCTTCTTCCCGAGCTCAGCCCAAACTGCCGTCCTCGAGCTCATTCCCTTCTTCTTCTTTCTCCCCGAGCTTCACTGATTAATTGAGGGGCATCATTAAGTTAGGCCAGCCCCTTGACCCAAACGACTGGTCCTTGAACTCTTTGACTAGCCCATAGAAAGTTTCCATCAGTCAGGCAAGATATAAGTTTTAATTTCCCAAATTAATCGGGTCATGCTTGAACCTGTAATTGACAAAAAATAGACCGAGACAATTATAAAACCAAGCACGATCTGACGTAAGAATGTATGTATGAGCAATTGGCTTGTAATAGGTCCTGGCTTGGCCAGGGTATAGAGATTTTTTTTCTCAAGTCGTTCTCTGTCAAACCTTGGTTGGGCCAAAACAGCCAATTGACGTTTTTCGGATGAAGATAAAACAATAACATGCAAGTTCTTTCCTCTCTTACAAATAAACAATGATGATTGATAAGGAACGAGTGATAGCTGAGAAGCCAATCATAGAAATGTTATGCTAATCCTAAAACTTAAGATTATTCAATCTCTATTTGGCCGGAGTTGGCGGAATAGAGATCAGAGGGTGGGTCAGGACAGAGGATGAAGAAGGGGTGAGGGGGGAGGGCGGGGACGGAGGGTAGACGGGAGAGCGGCGGACCGTCGACGATCGCCACGGAATGAGGAGGCTCAATCGGATATGGCAAACTGGGGAAAGAAGAGGGGGGGACATTTTGGACCATTTTTAGGGGTAAAACTGTCCACCAAATTAATGACACTACTGTAATAATCAGGTGGTTGTGTTAATCAATTTGGTAGGTGCTAATATTCGCCCCATTTTCTGGATCTAATTATTAATGGGAACGAACATTGCCAACAAAAAATGAGAAATGTCCCCTGCAAATATGTGTGCCATTATTTCTTTTACAATTTTACCCTTGGTGAAATGTTCAAAATGCCCTCCTTCTTCCTCCTTCCTTCCTCCTGCTCCTCCGTCATCTTCCATGGAGACCTATCCTCTCTTCCGGCCTCTTCTTACCCCGGCGCTCCCCCTCCTCCGCTCTCCTTCCCTCAGACCCCCCTCCCCCTGTTCGGCCACTCTGGCCGGAAAGTGTTGTCTCTGATCGGCTGGACAGAGAGGGCTTTATTCGATCACCTCTGACTGAGCAGTCTGTTCCCCTTATTACTTTTTTGGGTTTAAATAACCGCACTCATTTATGTGGTCATTATTTTTTGGACACAGTTATTCTTCAGAAAAAGTCTAAAAGGCTCTTCTCTCCTTCTTCCTTCTCCTTTCCCGGCCTCCCCTTCCCTCCCTCCGGCGAACCTCCCCCCGCCCGCCTGCGCGAGAGGGGGGGGGGGGGGTCATTAGTGAGGTTGGGGGAGCGCAGCGAGGGAGGAGGAGGAGGGGAGTGCTGCGAGGAGAGGGGTCGTCGGGTGGGGGCGAACGGGGCGAGCGAGCAGGCGGGGGACGGCGGGTCGGAGGGAGGGAGGGAGAGAGAGGAGGAGGAAAAGAAGTAGGAGGGCAATTTATTTTTTTTAAAAAAATTTGGATGTCTTTGCCAAAATGATGAGTTCTTTAATCTAGAGGATCCCATCCCCTTTTTCGGGGGGCATCCATGGAGGCTGTGACGGGGGGAATATCCGTTCCCGGATGGAAGCTGTGACCGCGACGGTGCAGTAGCGGTAAAGGGCAAATGACACTGGGGTTTGCCTCAATTACGGCGGGTGCCACTGGTATGGAGAATGATAGGGAATCAGGAAATGAGAGGTGCGGTCACTCGCGGTGAGCGGGAACGTAACAAAACGGGGGTTTGTTTTTTGGTTTTGGATTTGAAATTTCAAAATGGGAGAGGGATCCGATTAGGTTTCGCGTTTCGGGTTTTGTCCCTATCCGCATCCAATAGGATATACCACGATGTTTTCGCTCAGTTTTGAGTTAGAATTTTTCCCGAGTTAGTTGGATAGCACTTGCAACATCGTATGAATTATCTACTCATTGTTCAGTGTATAAATACATTGAGATGGCCAAATAAAAATCTCAAGCATAACGAAATGACCCAAATTAAAGCTACAAAATAGATAACATGAGGAAAAAAATATTATTAACATCAAAATTTACAATTAAAGTTCATAACTTCACCAAAGACACATGGAAATTATTCATATCATGAACTAAAATCCGAAGTGAGCTAGTCAAAATATTAAAAAAAATAAATAGAAAAGGGGTCAATTTTTGAAATTTATATTCTCTGAAAATTAGATGGGTTGGAAGTAGGTCTAATAGCTCACATTCCAAATCCACATCTGATCTGTTTAATAAATGGGTTAAGCGAATGAACTTATTTGCAACCCAAATTTGTATACGCTTAGGATCTGTTTCGTTGCCTGCAAGTCGCAAGTGGTAATTGCAAAACTCTTTCTGCAGTTGTAAATAGGTTTTGCGCAAGTAAGCTTTTAAGCGTTTGTTTGATAATGTGAAAGTATAAGTGAGAAGATATATTGTTACTTATAATGTTTGATTGGTAATGTAAAAATGTAAGGTGATAAATATTGTTGTCAATTACGGTGTTTGGTTGTGAGCTTACAAGTGAGAGTTGTGACATAAGTAAAATATTTCAAGTAATTAAAATTAATAAAAAATATTTAATCATATAACAAAAAAGTTTAATCTAATAATTAAAAACATTAATCTAAAATTTAAAAAGATTAATTCAATAATTCAAAAAATAAATATTATTAAATTTAATAACAATGAAACATTAATCTAATAGTAAAAATATTAAATATTTGCAATATAATATTAAATATCATTAAATTTAATAGTTAAAATATTAATCTAAAAACTAAGAGTATTGATGTAATAATTATGATTACTATAATAATTAAAAATTAATCTACTAACAAAAAATAATAATCTAATAATAAATAAGATTGTTCTACTATAAATAAAAACATTAATATGAAATAAAAAATTAATCTAGTAATAAAAAAATATTAATTATAAAAACTTTAATCTAACAATAAAAATCTTTAATCTAATTTAAAACACTAATTTAAAAAAAATCAATCGAGTAATTAAAAAATATTAATCTATTAATAAAAAATATTGCTAATGGGTATGCAAGTGTTTCGTCTGCAAGTGCAAGTGAATTTATAAATTGGCCATAAAATTAACCTTTTTGCGCTGCAAGCGGCCGCAAGTGGTTTCTGCACTTGCAACCCGCAGCCAAACACTTGAAAATAATATTGTTGCATGTGGGCTTTGCACTTGCAGCTCACTTGCAGAAACTAAACACTCCCTTAGTTCAACCTCGCAATTTATGAGTCTTGTAATTAGGTCAATTCACAATTCTCACTATTTAAACTTGAGGGATTGTTTGTTTGCAAGAAAGCTAGTTGGAAAAGTTACTGTATCAAGGACAGGGTGTCAGGTATCCTGATTTCTGGTCAAAATGTGCTTGATTGCCCCTCTTAAAAAAATCCCTGATGTCCCTCAAATCATCACCATTTTCCTCAATTTTTTTTTCCATCCCACACTGGTTCGAAATCGATTGAATTTCTGACAAAATGTCAGAGTGTTATCAGGTTGTGCAACCCAGAGATTAAAATTCTGACTGGACTCAGATGTCCCGTGCTTGGATTCACAACCAAACAGGCCCAGTATCAAGATTCTCAGCCGAAGCTCACCATTGCCATCAACATCCAGGCTTCATATTATAGTACTCGACTCTTGGCCCCTCAGGATCCAAGACGGATTCAAATCTTGGTGCAAGAGTACCCGACCCGTTTGTATCAACACACTGAAAGATATCCGACAGTGACAGAACAGAAAACGTTGAGCTCACCAACAGGTCAGGGGATGCTTACAATTTGCTCCTCTTTTGGGGCAAAAAATATAGAAAATGGACATGACATAATAATATGCCACCAACTTTCCACCTATATATCTCAGTAAAAATCTAACAATAATGAGAGAACTACGTGGATACTTTCCATCAACTCTCACTTCATAATTTGCGGGATTGGTATAACTTACTATTAGAGAGAGAGAGAGAGAGAGAGAGAGAGAGAGAGAGAGAGAGAGTGGTCTCAATTAACTTACTATATAATTGGTACTAATTATATGATTTGGGAGAACTAATTTGAAAAATATTCACGTGACTTGAGAGACCAGTGTTAAAAAACCCAAAAAGAAAAAATATAATTTAACATATACATTCTCTTGAACCCTAGTTAAGGTAGTAAAGCAATGAAGTAAGTTGCACAAAGTCTCAGATTCAAATCTAGTATAGAATTTTTGTTTAAAAGAATAAATTAAAAATATGTGATTTAGGAGTAATTAGGCGAATCTAGCAAAAAAAAAATAGATAAAACTATGTCGGTTAAAAACATAATATTCGAACCCACAACCTCTCACAAAAAGAAGGATGAACTTAGTTTGCCATGTATATATGCTAACAAAAACACGTATAATGTTAGAGCAACATTAGCTTTGACTATATAATTTAAGCTTTTTATTTGGAAAAAGTGAAGTTAGAGCCACATGTAATTTCAAATGGAGGAAATAATAGTCTAGCTGCAAGATTTATTGTAATTGAAGTTACATGTAATCCTAATTACTGCAATTAAGATTTTGAAAAGGAGCCTTCTCGTGCAGTCAGAATTGTTTCAATTTGACTGCATCTTCCACAGTAGCAATTGGATATTTAAAAAGAAATATAATAAATGCTGCCACATTAGTAACAAACAATTGTCTGCTTTTGCAATTTAAACCAATTCTAGTTCATTTTGATTTGTGCAGAAAGGCGGCTTCTCGTGTTTGTTTGGCAAAAAAGAGAAATGAAAAAAAAAATCTTTTTTGCTTTTTTTCCTTTTTACATTTCACTTTTACATTATTATTTTACTACTCGTAGGGTGCTACAGTTAATTTTGTGATCATGAAAATCTCACATGTAATAAGTTGTGACTCAAAATAGTTAATTTTATGGTGTTGTAAATCTCACTTGCATTCTAAATATAGTCTAAAAAAAATTTTCATAATTAATATTTATTTTAATATTATTTTACGATCAAGGGTTGTTTGATTAGGGGTGGAAATGAGGAAGTAATAATAGTTTCCTTTAGAATTTGGGAATTGTTTAGTAAGTTTTCAGGTGTTTGGATGCTTTGAGAAGTGTGGTTTGGAAAATGTTATGTCTTTTCCGGTGTTTGGATGATAATGTGAAAGTGAAAAAGTTGCCCACAAAGCTAAGCGCAAAATAATATTAAAATAAAAATTAATTATAAAAATAAAAATTAGATTGTAATCAAAATGCAAGTGAGATTTACATGATCACAAAATTAATTGTTTTGAGTTACAACTTATCACAAATGAGATTTACATGACCACAAAATTAACTGTAGCACCCTGAAAGTGAGGAAATGATTGTGCTAAAAGGAAAAGAGAAAAGGAAAAGGGGTTTTCTCATTTTCCTTTTCCGGTGTTTGGATAGATAAGAAACTGAGATATTATACTTCCCTATTTTCTTACTTCCGCCCACTTCCTTGCAACCAAACAGACTTTGTGCTAACTTTTTTACTTTTATTTTTACTTTCACATTACTAATTAAACACTTAAAAATATAATATTTTTTTTTTACTTTCATTTTCATTTTGACAGTACAACTAAACATTTAAAAATTTACTTACACAAAATTTAATTTTTTATATATTTTATATTTTTTATTTCTCACTTATATTTTTCGCAAACCAAACACGCCTCGACGAATTCATTAATTATCTGATTTTGTTCCCTTTTCAAATCAAATCAATATAAGAAAAAGATGGATTCCTCTGGTCGTGGACTTCGTCACAAATTACAGGCTTGATTAAAAATGATTAAAATATAAAAAAGATAAAGTTGAGAGAGAGTACTGGGACCCACGTACAGAGAACGGGCCCCAGGTGATGTCAATGGATGTGATGCGAGAGATTTTGTGGTTTTTATATTGTGCGCTAAAACTGGCAGTTTACTATGTTTCTTTTAATGGCAGGGTTTTGATATTCCAACCCCCTCTATATAATCTCTCGCCACTAAACGATGCAAGAACAATGCAAACATCAGTTATAAATATCACAAATGTGGGTGAATATATCAACCCAGCAGGCCCACTTGCTGATTAGAGCCAGAGAAGAGTGCAGGTTTGTAATTTCAAAGAAAACCTTTTTATTTTTATATTTTATCAAAATTACACAAAATCATCTATACATATTTTGTACATAATTTTATTTCATAAAAATATTCTCTTTTGCATATAATATTGTTGAAGAAGGTTTTTCTTTAAAGAAAAAATAAAGTCATCACAATAAAACAAAGAATAATTATGATTACCAAAAACTTTGTATACATGCATGTATGTGTGCATGCATATATACAAATGTGTGCGTATGTGATATTATGTTCACCTATCTTAATTTAATTTGATATATTTCTTCTTTGTAGAACAAAATTCTCTTTTAATGAATAATATAGGCAAACTAAAAATTTTGAGGACTATGAATTCCTCAAAAAGGCCAACTATAGGTATCTTATCATTCATCATATTTTCCTACTTTCAAAAGGTTAATCACAAATCAACATTGCATCATGATTGCTTAAAAAACCCTAATAAAAGATTGTCACACATCACACTCCTACACTTCCCTTTTCTTGGCTAGAGAAGAAAACAACCTCCCAAGGTGCCCAACGCACTAGTAAACAAAATAATGCACTCCAAGATTCCTCTCTAAACAAGATTAATTAGCGATAATTAACCAAGATATTATGTTAAACTTCCGAAAGCACCTTTGGCCACTGGAAATTTCTTCATTAATTAGGAGCAAAACATGGGTCAAGTCCATTGACCCACCCAGTCTCCTTGATAATAATCTTGGATTCCATCTCCCCCACGTCAATCACAAAAAAAAATAGTGTCTTAATCATTGAACTTGTCGTATTATTTCAATAATTGAAGCTTTTGGGAGGCAAAAACACATATAAAGACTAATTGATGACGCGCAATTGTTAATTGTTCTCTTCACCGGACCTGTTTGTTTTGCAAAATTGAGAGGTGAAATTCTGAAAAATCCCCTGTAGTTAGCAGATATGAGTGTGTTTTGTTGCTTCTTTATTGGTGAGGAGAAATTCTTGTGGGGTCTATTAAAATCATTGCGGTTGCACAACTACAGTGAGCCCGCAGTAATCTTGAGATTTGAACCCTTCACTGTAGCTACACTGAATGCTAAGGACTTCTGCTTAGGGGCCGTTTGTTTCGCGTAAAACTCCGTAATTCGTAAATGACTTACTATCCAGTTACAACTACGGCGTTTGTTTGGACCGTAATTCGTAAAAGACTTACGTAACTCAACTAACACTCACTTGCAACCCAGTTATCACTCACTTACAGCCCAGTTACAGTTAATTTTGTGATCATACAAATTTGTAATATTTTTTTATATTAATATTAAAAATTTTTAATATTTAACTTTTTTAATATTTATTTGCAGTATTAAAACTTTTAAAATCACCAAATAGTTAATTTTGTGGTTAACTTTTTCACTTACGACTTATACATTACGACAACCAAACACCGTAAAAAATAATACACTTTCCCACTTTACAATTTTATATTACCAACCAAACACCGTAAAATTTACATACATATAACTCATTTACAATTGTAAAAGACTTTATCAATTACAACTACGAATTACGGCCAGTTACGACAACCAATAAGACCCTTAATTTGATCTTGGGACAGAAATCTGAAATTTGGGCTTGAAACAAACGGGCCCTTAATCTATTGGTATTTGCTTTATGACTTGTCATGTTAGTGACGTATTCCAATATTCTAACACGGGATGTTTCAGACTGCGCATTATTAAAATTGTGATTAGTATAATCACAGTGGATTAGTTTATCTAATAATAGGCAGGATTTGGGGTTAACTGGTTATTTTTAAAGGATTTTGGGTTGTTGAAGTTTGATTAAGGCATGAGAAAACACGATGTTGTAGACGACAATATCGCGTATTTTCAGCGAGGGATATGCTTGTTTTTTGCACTGAGTTAGGAGCTTTTGATGGTGGGATTTGACTCTATGACGAGGGCGTGTTTGATCTGGGGAAGTGAAGAAAAATGAGAGTGAAAAAACTCATTTTTCCCTTTCAGTATACGTTGGAAATCGAAAAAGAGAAATGAGATTTTTTTTTTTTCTCTTTTACACCTCTCTTTACAGTATCATTTTCTCATTTATAGCATACTATAGTTATATTGTGGTCATATAAATCTCACTTGTAGTAAGTTGTAATTCAAAACAGTTAATTTTGTGATAATGTAAATCTCACTTACAGTCTAATTACAGAGAAAAAAATTTATCATTAATTATTATTTTAATATTATTTTGCGGTCAACTTTGTGGTTAAATTTTCCACTTTCACTTTCACATTACTAACTAAACACCAGAAAACACAATATACTTTTTCACTTGCACTTCTCTATTACAATCAAACACTAAAATTTTATTTGCACAAATCTCAACTTCTTACATGTTTCTTCTCATTTCTCACTGGCATCTTTTCCTCTTACTTACAGCAAACAATTGAATTGAAGGCGCTTAGACATCCGTGGATCCTCTAAATTTTTTAAGGGTTTATTAAGCCAGGACCCTGAGCTATGATCAGGACATACAGGAACCAGGTTTCCATCAAAATAGATGTGGTTCATATAAATAAGGCCCAATTTGGGGTCCAATGTCAAATTGGGCCCAAATTTACAGATTAAAAGAATTCAGTTTGGCGGCTGCCGAGGTGCAGAGACGGCCGGTGAGCGATCCGTACAGGTGAAGACATGGAAGACCCCTACCAGAAAGCTTCCCACTGGAGGCATGGGCTGTTTGGATTTAAGGAAGTGAGTGGAAGTGGGAAGTGGGTTTTTTTCCTTTTGAAAAATGAGAATTTGTGTGTATCTTTTTCGGTGTTTGGTTGGTAGGTGAAAAGTGAAAGTGAAAAAGTATATTGTTTTTTTTTCAATATTTGGCTAGTAACGTGGAAGCAGAAGTGAAAAGGTTGATCACAAAGTTCACCGTAAAATAATATTAAAATAAAAATTAATTATGAAAAAAATTGAAGTATAATTAGAATGCAAGTAAGATTTACATGAGCACCAAATTAACTGTTTTGAATTACAACTTATTATAAATAAGATTTAAATCACCATAAAATTAACTGGAGCACTCTGGAATTGAGAAAATGATTGTGTAAAAAAGAAAAGAGAAAAACAAAATGGATTTTTTTCATTTTTTTTCCTTTTCGGCGTTGGCGCTCCGCCCACTTCCTTGAAACCAAACAGCCCACGTTGCAGTTGTACTGGCAACACAATAACCATCAAAGGGAAAAAGAAAAAAGAAGAGGATAATAATAGATTGATAAAACTAAAAGGCAAATAAAAAATTAATATAACAAAAAGTTCAGAAAGAAAAAAAGAAAGAAAAGAAATAAAATAAAATAAAATTGATGGTTGATTGTGCACTTCCAGTTCCAGAACATTGTGCATTGTTAACTTCCGATGATTTTGTTACCAAGATAGAAAACAATTTGTTACAGAAATTGAAATAATAAACAGAAACCTCAAGAGAGAGGTGCTGCTCATTAGCCATTTAGATCATGAAGTTGAACAAGTAATTTTTTGTAAATTAGCGCAAGCTCTGTTTTCTTTTACTTGAGAAATTTCTCTGCTCTCCTCTGTATTGGGTCTCATGGTTTCTGTAAATTGTGAAATTTCAATGTGAAGTAGTCAGCAGTTTTGGAAAAATATTTTCAACAAGCAAGAAAAGAAACTGCCTCAATCTCTCTATCTGCTTCCAGTTTATATGTTTTTCTTGCGGCTCCACCAGATAACTCTCTATCCCCTGACTGAAGAAATTGAAAAGAGATTTGGACCACCAACTGGCGGTGATTAATCAACTTTCAATATCCCTTCTGTTCTTTGTTTTTATTTTATTTTTTTCCTTTGTTTGACTATCAAAAATAGAAAAATGACATATCGGTTACTTTCATATGCAAGAGCAAGGATCCTGCAGCATTACTTTCATCGAAAAATAAAGAAAACATCTGTAAGATAGCTCAGGAAATTAGGGCCGAGATCATAAAAGATTTAGCTCCATAAAATAGTTTTAGATGATCATTCCAGAAAAAATCCAGAAAACTTCAGGCATGCAGAATTCAGCTCATTGTCCATTCTGAAATTATTCTGAACATAGCAGTTGACAACAAGCTACAAGTAGAAACATAATAATACAGGCCACAAACAGGGGTCTAAAGGAAACAATTGGGCTCACAAAATGGCAAGCTCTCAGGTTTTATCGATATGCACCATTTTCCACAGTTGCCTCAATATGAAGCTGAATAGCTTACGGTAATTTACAAGATGAATGAACAATGGAGGTTACAAAATTACATTGATCTACAAAGGAATTAATTAGACTGTAGTTATCGAGCCGAGTAGGGAGTCCAAGTAGTCTTTCAGCTTAACCTTTGTAATGGCACCTTCCCTAAAACTTTCTGGAACCGCTTTTCCATCTTTGAAGAGAATCAAGCAGGGCAACCCATATACCTTGTGCTCTTTGATCAACTGGGGATTTGCATCATGGTCAATCTTGATAATCTTTAATTTGTCTTTGTATTCCTGAAATTTCAGACACCCGTTCACATTAATATTAGATATGGACACAAGATGATCTAATCATTCTATCATTCGATTAAACTGAACCATCCCTAAACATGAATATCTTACAAAAAGACGTGGCTAGGTTTACACTATCTAAATCAACAAGCCGTGTATCCAGAAACATTACTAAACCTACCGGGATGATATATGGATACACGGCTTGTTGATTTAGATAGTGTATCCCGAATAACTAACTAAAGATAAACATACATCCAGTCCTCCTGTTGTTGTTGCTGTTTGTTGTGATTATTATATTTTTTTTTTTTTTTTTGGCTGATCCAGACCCCTACTCGAAAGCAAGATCTTTTGCAGTAATCAGAGTGTTTCAAGTTCATAAAAAATATTGCTAATTTGACATTAATATCAGTGTCTAATTTGCCTTATAAGACATTTTAAAGCTATTATTTTGTAACATATAGTGTATTGCACTAGGAGATATAGATCAATGGTAAATTATTGACTCAAGGCTTAAAATTCTTCAAAACCCCACCAAGGAAAAAGTCCCCTTTAAAAGGGCAGGATCTCATATTCTCACATGCTTGCTTGTATATAATTATCAGAGCAAAAGCATGGGAGGCACGATAAGAGGAATAGATAATGGGCCATGCAGAAAAGGACAAACCACTAAGCAACTCATCACCTGTCAGTAGAAGCTCTTACAAGATCATTATCACAAATTTTTATTCTGTTTCTCTGAGATCATAGCTTCTTTCTAAACCGTTGGACCCCAAACCAAGGTCGTCTTATACCATCACGTAATTAAATTTTTATCATGGATGGTTATAACAGAAGTATTGGCTCTTCATCATGTATCTTAAGTCGATGCAACTATTACTCCTACATCTTCTAACACATTCCATTGAAATTTTCTTTCCTCAGTCGACCTCAATGTTTCAACACATTGTGTTACTCGGCACTCGTCTTTTCTCTTTGTTGCCATCATATCGGATCCATTCAAATATCATTTACATATAGCTAGAAATCTTATGCAATTTCTGAATGCCTCGAGGAAAAGTGCGAAAACACATAATTTATTGAAAGAACCTTCCCACTTCTTCTCTACTCTTGGATAGGGAAACAACTGGATTAGGATCTCTTTTGATCAATTAACTTTGATTAAGTCCTTTATTTGCATTTCTATCCCCACGATAATGCATTCTATGCATGTTTAAAGTTATAAAGTCTAGAGTCCCATGCTCCAAATCATTACTCCTCAGTGAGATCAGTTCTCAAACCTGCTTTCCTCCCAATAACTAAGTGAGTCATCATCAGCAACAACAACAACAAAGTCTTTTATCTTAAACTTTTAGGGAGGGCTTCACTCGTCCATATCTTGAGATGGCTTTGTCTATTTTATTAGCAATCAAAATATCTGGTATAACTAGGGAATCAGGCTTAGGGTCAGCTACATGAATCCTTCACACATCCAGCTCCCATGATTGGCCACTTTTCTATTTCATTAGCAATCAAATATCTGGTTAAACTAAGTAATTAGGATCCAGAATTTCCTTTGGTTTCATTACTGCCACAAAATATAACAACAACAAAGCCACCTATCTCAAATTTTGGGGTCGACTACTGAATCATTATCTTCCATTCAGCTCTAAGTGAACGTCATCTCCTCAATAACATGAAACATTATCATACCTTTCTTAATTGCCTCTATGAAAGTTTATTTAGGCCTCACTCTAGTCTTCATTGCCGCATTAACAATGATCTTATCACTTGTCTGATTGGAGCATTTATTAGCCTACGCTGTGCACCTTGCGCTTCTCAATAGAAATATGGATTAAAATTAGCTTCTAAAGGGTATTGGACTGTTTGAATAAAGTTTCATCCGTTTGTTTGAAACTTGAATAAAACAGAGCTTACGATATCCAAGGATTTAAAGAAAACAGGAAACATATATCAACCAAAAAACAAACCTCAAACAAACAGCTCAGTATTCATTAAGCATGTGCTGTAATAATTCCACCTCAAACAGTTGAGTGAAATGTTGAAGAACATAAATATGCAATATGACCTAGACCTATCAGCTTAGACTTTTTGGGTAACAATAGGTCTCAGCACACATGAAGTCTTCATTAACTCTACTAAGAGACCAAGTTGTCATAAAAAGTGGTATTAGAGCCCAAGTTGTGTACCGAGAGAGTATGAATTCGACACGAGGCCATTGGTGCAAGACTTGTTACGATTAGGTAGCAGAAGGTCTGACAATGGTCCATATGATACCCAATGTGATCCTGGTTGGGTTTGCCCACAGGTTATGAGATACCTGAAAAGTGGGTTGGTGGTGGGAGCTTAAAAAGGAGTGCATCACTTATAAAGGTATGCTTTCTATAAGTGGTGGATGGTAATCCTATGTAGTTAATATAGAACATCACAGAGATTGTGAAGAATTCAATATGGTTAAAGTAGAGCCACAATGAAATATTCGAGTGAAAAGGATAGGACAAAATTTGAAATTGGACCTATCACCTGATCAAAAATGTTGATCAAATCATGATGTAAGGTGTATGTCACAATAAAAAAGATAAAAGGTGATAAACATTGCCCCAGTTGTAAACATAAACTCATGCCAAAGCTCCATAAGAAGGTAGGTTTTAAGTCATGCTTTAGGCAAAAGTCTGTATAAGCAATGTTGTGGAAAGCGAAAACGGGAGCAAAGCAGTGGGCACGATTTAGGCCTCATCGGGCTTTAGCAGGGCTTAAGTGGCAAAAAGAACCAATAATTTTTTTAAAATAAAAAATTAAATCAGTAAAAATTAGAAAAGAATTTAAAAAATAAGAAATTTCATAACTAAAAAAAAAAAAGAAAGAAATTAACATTAAAATAATGATAACAATAAAAATAAACATAATAAAATGATACATAGAATGTAAAAATCTTCTAATCTAAAAGCAAGGGCTAAAGCATCCCAAAGCGTACATAGCGAAGTGGAGGCCTTAAGCGGGGCTTGTTACAAATTAGTGCAACTTACCACTGCTATATCCTAGTTTTTAGGAATAGTTGAATCATTCTTAAGTTTGTTTTAGTCTTCAATTTATTTAGGAGTCAGTTGAATATTTATGTTTTTTTTGTTAAATAAAGTCGGAAGCATGTTGGTTGTTTCAGTCCAACTTAGTTGAGATTTTTTAGAGATTCTTTCAGTATAAATAAAGTATGTAGCTTGAGCTGAATCAATACTTCAGTCTCTGTTTTTCATTTGTTGTCCCTGTGTCTTCATTGAGTAATAAATCCTTCTGAAGTTTGTTCATTCTTCTCTCAATTTGTGTTATGGTATCAGAGCCAAGTTGGCTACCAAGTGTTTGATCTTATTACTCAGTGAAGCTGTGTTGTTGAGTCCTTCAACTTGAAGTGTTCTCATCAACATTTTCTCATGATGAATGGTGGAACTGGTGCTTCGCATGCTACTATGGATAAACTTGTAACTATAGTTACTGGAAGCTATGCATGGAAGCTTATCTACAAGGGCAAGATTTGTGGGAGCTTATCTCTGGTGATGAAACTGTAATTCCAGTGAATACTCTCCAACATGCTGAGTTGCGGCGGAAATGGAAGATCAAGTGCGGCAGAGCTCTGTTTGCTTTGTGAACGTCAATCAGTAAGAGTACATCGAGCATATTCGTGAAGAGAAGTCGCCAAAGCAAGTGTGGGAAACACTTGAAAAGCTGTTCACTCAGAAGAATACAATGCGGCTGCAGTATTTGGAGAATGAACTTGCTGGAATGACTCAAGGTAATCTTTAAATCTCAGAATATTTTCTGAAATTAAGAACTTGTGTGCTGAAATTTCAGAGTTGGATAAGGAGGAGCCCATTAGTGATGCGCATATGCGTCGTTATCTTATTCGCGGTTTGCGAAAGAAGTTTATGCCGTTTATTTCTTCGGTACAAGGGTGAGCAAACCAGCCTTCCATCATTGAGTTAAGAATTTGCTCACAAATCATGAAGAATTGGTGAAACAAATGTCCAAAAACAACACGCCTCTCTCAAGTGGATGATGTTCTTTACACCAAAGACCAAGGGAAAAGGAATTTTTCCTCCAAGCATTCTTCAGGCGATAACAAGCAGCCTGGAGGTAATTATTCAATTGATAACAGACAGTTCAGAGGCAATCCAAAAACCTGTTATAGGTGTGGAAAGCTGGGGCACTTAAAGCGCGATTGTCGTGTGAAGGTTGTGTGTAATCAATGCGGAAAATCATGCCATATTAAACAGAATTGTCGTGTCAATCTTACAGAAGCACATGCCAATGTTGCATATGAAAGTAACGAATCTGAACCCAAAAGGGAGCAACGCTTATCCACTATAGCTATTGATCAACAGGCTAACGTGACTTCTGTTGTGCACCAGACCAACGCACATACGGATGCAAATGGTTCCATAGACTACATCAAAGAATGGATCGTTGATTCTGGCTGCTCTCATCATGCGACGGGAAATGCTTCCTTACTTTCTGATGTTCGTTCACACTGCGGGAAAAGAGCCATTGTGACAGTTGATAATCCATTACATTCTATAGTGAATGAAGGACATTTCAATGTCAAGACAGATAGCTTAAATGATGGAGGCGTTTCTCTCAAAGATGTTTATCATGTTCCAGGCTTAAAGAAGAATCTTGTCTCAGTTTCTCAAATAACTGATTGTGAAAGGTATGTTCTTTTTGATCCATATTCTGTTCAAATTATTTCTAATTTGAAGCACATTGCGGCTGATGTTTTATTTATTGGGAAAAGAAAAGAATCATTATATGTATTGTCTGCAAGCGATGCATATGTTGAAAAGACAGGCCAAAATGCAAGTGCAACACTTTGGCATGCTCGGCTAGGTCATGTTGGTTATCAATTGCTGCAGAAAATCTCCACAAAGAAACTTCTTGATGGTGTTCCTCTCATTAAGGAAATTCATCATGATGTGGTTTGTCCTGGTTTCCAATATGGAAAATCCCATCGTCTTTCTTTCCCAACTTCAAATAATATAGCCACTGTCGCACTTCAGTTGGTTCATTCAGATCTTATGGGGCCAACAAGAATACCGAGCTATACTGGTTTTTATTATGTGATGGTTATTGTGGACGACTTTTCTCGGTTCACTTGGGTATATTTCCTACAACACAAAAGTGAAGCTCTCTCTAAATTTATTCAGTTCAAACAACATGTAGAGAAAAAGAGTTTGGGTTATCAATAAAGTGTCTGCGCACAGATAATAGGGGAGAATACATGTCCGGTAAATTCTTTGAATATTGCAGCGATCATGGGATTCAACGTCAAATGACTTGTCCAGAAATCCCACAACAAAATGGGGTTATTGAGCACAAGTTGGCACATCTTACATCCATGTGCTTGTCATGGTTGCGTTCAAAGAATCTTCTGGAAGAGTTATGGGCGGCAGCTGTTCAGTCTGCTTGTCATGTCATAAATCGCTTGCCTTCATGGCCAGGGACAGAATCATCTCCTTTTGAAGCATTATATCATCGCAAACCCAATGTGAGTTATTTTGAGTTTTTGGCTCAGTTTGTTATGTCCATGTATCAAAAAACAATCGAACTAAACTTGATCCAAGGGCAAGGCAATGTATTTTTGTTGGCTATGACACTAATAGGAAAGGATGGAGATGTATGGATCCAGAAACAAAGAAGGTGATTGTCTCTCGTGACACTAATAGGAAAGGATGGAGATGTATGGATCCAGAAACAAAGAAGGTGACTGTCTCTCGCGATGTGGTATTTGATGAAGTGTCATCATATCAATTTTCTGTAAATATGGACAGAGGCACAGCTGATCTTGCCCTTTTTCCTGGTGATACCGCATCTAGTGAAAGGGGGAGAAATGTTTCTCCATCTGGAGAAAATACTTAACAAGTTGAGACTGCGATTCGGAAGTCGTCAAGACAAAGAAAACAACCTGATTATTTAAATGACTATGAAGTTCAGTTAAATAATTGCACTGTTTTGTCCTGCTTTCTTATGGAAGATGCATATGGAGCTGAGCCTAAATCTTACAACGAAGCTAAAGGTATTTCTGAATGGGAGGAAGCAATGCAAGCTGAAATATCAGCTTTGCAGAAGAATTTTACACGGGAGCTTGTTCCGAAACCAAAGGACGCTGATCTAGTTACTTGTAAATGGGTGTTCAAGTTGAAGGTCGATGGCACCATTGACAGGTATAAAGCTCGTCTTGTTGCACGTGATTTTTCTCAGCAATATGGTCTAGATTATGAGGAGACGTTCGGCCCTTGATAAAATGGTAACAGTTCGAACAATTATTTCCTTGGCTGCATATAAAGGCTGAAAATTGTGGCAGCTAGATGTGAAGAATGCATGTCTCTATGGGGAGTTAGATCGTGATATCTTTATGGAACAACCACATGGATTTATTTCTAAGAAGTTCCCTGATCATGTGTGTCGATTCAAAAAGGCATTATATGGTCTCAAGCAAGCTCCACGCGCTTGGTATGGTAAGATTGCTCAATACCTTGATTTTTGCGATTTTAAGTCTTCAAATGTAGATCCAAGCTTATTTGTTAAGAAAACGCCCACGATGTGCACAATGCTTCTCTATGTGGATGATATGATCATTACTGGCAACAACAATGCTGAAAAAAATCGTCTTCAAGATGCTTTGGCTGTTCATTTTAAAATGAAGAGTTTGAGTGAAGTTAGTTGTTTTCTTGGTCTGAAAGTTGAAAAATCAGATGGTTATTTTGTCTCTCAAAGAGAGGATGCAGCAAGTCTATTGAGTCGCCTTCATATGGGGGAGTCAAAAACGATGACCACTCCTATGGAACCATACCTCAAGCTAGCAAAAGAGGAAGGCCAACTACTTGAAGATGCAACACTTTTCTGACAACTTGTTGGTAGTTTATTCTATCTATCATAAGACCTGACATTGCATATTTTGTAGGGGTCATCTCTCAGTTTATGGACAAACCATGTGCGGGTCATTTAATTATAGCAAAGAGGATTCTCCGCTATGTAAAAGGCACACTAAACTTTGGATTAATGTACAAGCAGAATATACCATTTTATTTGAGTGGTTTTGTCGATGCAGATTGGGCAGGCGACGTGAATGATAGAACCTCCACAACAGGCTATTGCTTCAGCACAGGTTCTGCTGCAGTCTCATGGTGGAGTAAAAAGCAAGCTATCGTTGCTCTTTCAAGTTGTGAAGCTGAGTACGTGGTAGCTACTATGGCGACTCAAGAATGTCTTTGGCTTAAGAGGCTCATTCAAGAAATGGTTCATGTTTTTGATTATCCAGTTCCCATTCATTGTGATAATGAAAGTGCGATCAAGCTTGCTGGAATCCAGTGTTTCATGCACGCACGAAACACATTGAAACTCATTACCATTTTGTTCGAGAAAAGGCGTTAACTTAGGATATTGAGTTGCAGAAAATAGGAACCGGAGATCAAGTTGCTGAGATATTTACCAAAGCACTAGCCAAAGCTAAATTTGAAATTTTTCGAAGTGCTCTTGGTGTTGTTAATTGTAAGTCCACTAAGAGGGAGTGTTACAAATTAGTGCAACTTACCACTGCTATATCCTAGTTTTTAAGAATACTTGAATCATTCTTAAGTTTGTTTTAGTCTTCAGTTTATTTAGGAGTCAGTTGAATATTTATGATTTTTCTATTGAATAAAGTCAGGAGCATGTTGGTTGTTTCAGTCCAACTTAGTTGAGATTTTTTGAGATTCTTTCATAAATAGAGTATGTAGCTTGAGCTGAATCAATACTTCAGTCTCTGTTTTTCACTTGTTGTCCCTGTGTCTTCATTGAGTAATAAATCCTTCTTCTGAAGTTTGTTCATTCTTCTCTCAATTTGTGTTATCTTTAGTGAGATTTTTACACCAATGTGTATAAGCCACTTTACGTTTATATTTCCATGGTACTTCCTTTAGCTCTTAAAGCTCCTTACCCCCTTCTTGAAATCTAAAATAAAACAAATATAATTAAACAATTTAAGTTGGAATACTTTAGAAAGAAATGAATAAGAAATACAAAAAAATGCTCAAGCCATTCAGGGGTTTGCTCAAAATCTTTGACATTTCCATTCTCAGATTTTCAAACTATCAAAGATATCCAAATTGCAAATCTTGGATTTGGATTTTGGAGCAAGCAATATGTGTGCTAAGCCATGTCCAAAATGAGGGGAAGAATTAATACATCTCACTGTAATGTATTAACGTAAATTCCCAAAATGTCTATGCAACAACAATAAAGCCATAATTCCAAATCGTTGGGGTCAATCAACTACATGAATCGTTTTGCTCCTTGCAGTTTGTTAAGGCCCCATCTTGTTTGTCAAGTTATCATGTATCACATCCCTTCCCATTGCCTCCATCAATGTTTGCTTAGGTATACCTTTAGTATTTGCTGCTGCTCCAATTACAATTGTAACCATCAGGCCCCATCTTGTTTGTCAATTTATCATGTAACACATCCTTTCCCATTGCCTCCACCAATGTTTCTTTAGGTATACCTTTAATTTCTGCTGCTGCTCCAATTTCAGTCGTATCCGTCCTCGTAGATGGTGCACTCATTCAATTTTTGTTGCACATGTCCCAACCATCTTACCAGAATCTCCCTCTTTTTATCTGCACTGAACTTACCTTCAAGGCTTCAACTTCCTAGACTCTCACTTTTCCTGTTCCATACACCCGTCTTAACATTTTCATTTCAACAATACTCGTTTATGGACATTGCTTCTTAACTGCCCAATGTCCTGATCAATAAAGCATGGCTGATTTCAAAGTTGTCTTGTAAAGGATTCCCTTCAACTTCAACAGTACTTTAGAGACACGAGATAATTCAGAAGCACTTCGCCACTTTAACCATCCTAGGTTATAATAACAACACTCTCCTCAACCACACAAGCATGATGAATGTTTTGATCTTAAATAACAAAAGTGATCACTCCTAGATGATTCTTGGCCTTCAATGCCATGGTTTATGGACATTGCTTCTTAACTGCCCAATGTCCTGATCAATAAAGCATGGCTGATTTCAAAGTTGTCTTGTAAAGGATTCCCTTCAACTTCAACAGTACTTTAGAGACACGAGATAATTCAGAAGCACTTCGCCACTTTAACCATCCTAGGTTATAATAACAACACTCTCCTCAACCACACAAGCATGATGAATGTTTTGATCTTAAATAACAAAAGTGATCACTCCTAGATGATTCTTGGCCTTCAATGCCATGGTTTCTTTCTATAATTTGGCCGAAGATACATTCTACATTCTATCTTGGCCCTGCAATATTAATTTTTAGATTCTAAAGGTTCTATCAGATTTTCTCCTTTAGAAAATTCTCTCTTAAAGTTTCCATCAGCTAATAAAATATCATCAATAAACAATATGCATCATGCATCATGAGACCTCATTATGCCTGGTAAGATCATCCATAACAAAGAGATACCTTGATATTGATGTTGATGTAAGTCTCTTGGTGATTTAAATCAACCCATTTTAGTCTAGTTTTTTTTAAGAGGACTCTTTCTAACATCCCACACTTAGTATCCTAGAAAAACCTTGCTTCCAAGATTTCAGCATGGTTGTCTTGCTTACTCCAAATTTTCTTTCCTTCCCCATTTGAGGCTGTAGTTTAAACATCGACTGTGATGAAGGGAACTTGGTCTTAAATCCATTGCTGCATTTGGATAGCTCCATAATTATAAGCATGCAGTTATTCAATTAGTCAAAACAGCACAATCGAGCTACTATTGCAATCTAAAGACATAATCTCTTCAACAGAGAATTCAATTGGCAAGCTTCTATTGCAATCTAAATACATATATTTTCAATTCAAATAGAAAAACTCATTCAATAAGGACGCAATCGAACCTGCGAGGCCCATTCGATAACCGGCGAGATCAACCATGGTTGGGTTTGCCCACAGGTTATGAGATACCTGAAAAGTGGGTTGGTGGTGGGAGCTTATAAAGGAGTGCATCACTTATAAGGGTATACTTTCTATAAGTGCTGGATGGTAATCCTATGTAGTTAATATAGAATCATCACAGAGATTGTGAAGAATTCAATATCGTTAAAGTAGAGCCACAATGAAATATTCAAGTGAAAAGGAAAGGACAAAATTTGAAATTGGACCTATCGCCTGATCAAAAATGTTGATCAAATCATGATGTAAGGTGTATGTCACAATAAAAAAGATCAAAGGTGATAAACATTGCCCCAATTGTAAACATAAACTCATGCCCAAGCTCCATAAGAAGGTAGGTTTTAAGTCATGCTTTAGGCAAAATTCTGTATAAGCAATGTTGTGGAAAGCGAAAACGGGAGCAAAGCAGTGGATTTAGGTCTCATCGGGCTTTAGCAGGGCTTAAGTGGCAAAAGGCACCAATAATTTTTTAAAATAAAAAATTAAAACAGTAAAAATTAGACAAGAATTTAAAAAATAAGAAATTTCTTAACTAATAAAGAAAATAAGAAATTAACATTAAAATAATGATAACAATAAAAATAAACATAATAAAATGATACGTAGAATGTAAAAATCTTCTAATCTAAAAGCAAGGGCTAAAGCATCCCAAAGCGTACATAGCGAAGTGGAGGCCTTAAGCGGGGCTTGTTACAAATTAGTGCAACTTACCACTGCTATATCCTAGTTTTTAGGAATAGTTGAATCATTCTTAAGTTTGTTTTAGTCTTCAGTTTATTTTGGGAGTCAGTTGAATATTTATAATTTTTTTGTTGAATAAAGTCGGGAGCATTTTGGTTGTTTCAGTCCAACTTAGTTGAGATTTTTTAGAGATTCTTTCAGTATAAATAAAGTATGTGCTTGAGCTGAATCAATACTTTAGTCTCTGTTTTTCATTTGTTGTCCCTGTGTCTTCATTGAGTAATAAATCCTTCTTCTGAAGTTTGTTCATTCTTCTCTCAATTTGTGTTATGGTATCAGAGCCAGGTTGGCTACCAAGTGTTTGATCTATTACTCAGTGAAGCTGTGTTGTTGAGCCTTTCAACTTGAAGTGTTCTCATCAACATTTTCTCATGATGAATGGTGGAACTGGTGTTTCTCATGCTACTATGGATAAACTTGTTGGTAACAACTATAGCTACTGGAAGCTATGCATGGAAGCTTATCTATAAGGGCAAGATTTGTGGGAGCTTATCTCTGGTGATGAAACTGTAATTCCAGTGAATACTCTCCAAAATGCTGAGTTGCGACGGAAGTGGAAGATCAAGTGCGGCAGAGCTTTGTTTGCTTTGCGAACTTCAATCAGTAAGAGTACATCGAGCATATTCGTGAAGAAAAGTCGCCAAAGCAAGTGTGGGAAACACTTGAAAAGCTGTTCACTCAGAAGAATACGATGCGGCCGCAGTATTTGGAGAATGAACTTGCTGGGATGACTCAAGGTAATCTTTAAATCTCAGAATATTTTCTGAAAATTAAGAACTTGTGTGCTGAAATTTTAGAGTTGGATAAGGAGGAGCCCATTAGTGATGCGCATATGCGTCGTTATCTTATTCGCGGTTTGCGAAAGGAGTTTATGTCGTTTATTTCTTCGGTACAAGAGTGAGCAAATCAGCCTTCCATCATTGAGTTGGAGAATTTGCTCACAAATCATGAAGAATTGGTGAAACAAATGTCCAAAAACAACACGCCTCTCTCTCAAGTCGATGATGTTCTTTACACCAAGGACCAAGGGAAAAGGAATTTTTCCTCCAAGCATTCTTTAGGCGATAACAAGCAGCTTAGAGGTAATTATTCAATTGATAACAGACAGTTCAAAGGCAATCCAAAAACCTGTTATAGGTGTGGATAGCTTGGACACTTAAAGCGTGATTGTCCTGTGAAGATTGTGTGTAATCGATGCGGAAAATCATGCCATATTAAACAGAATTGTCGTGTCAATCTTACAGAAGCAGATGCCAATGTTGCATATGAAAGTAGCGAATCTGAGCAACCCAAAAGGGAGCAATGCTTATCCACTGTAGCTATTGATCAACCGGCTAACGTGACTTCTGTTGTGCACCAGATCAACGCACATACGATTGCAAATGGTTCCATAGACTACAGCAAAGAATGGATCGTTGATTCTGGTTGCTCTCATCATGCGACGGAAAATGCTTCCTTACTTTCTGATGTTCGTCCACACTGCGGGAAAAGAGCCATTGTGACAGCTGATAATTCATTACATTCTATAGTGAATAAAGGACATTTCAATGTCAAGGCATAGCTTAAATGATGGAGGCATTTCTCTCAAAGATGTTTATCATGTTCCAGACTTAAAGAAGAATCTTACCTTAGTTTCTCAAATAACTGATTCTAGAAGATATGTTCTTTTTGGCCCATATTATGTTCAAATTATTTCTAATTTGAAGCACATTGCGGCTGATGTTTTATTTACTGGAAAAAAAAAGAATCATTATATGTATTGTCTGCAAGTGATGCATATGTTGAAAAGACAGGCCAAAATGCAAGTGCAACACTTTAGCATGCTCGGCTGGTCATGTTGGTTATCAATTGTTGCAGAAAATCTCCACAAAGAAACTTCTTGATGATGTTCCTCTCATTAAGGAAATCATCATGATGTGGTTTGTCCTGGTTGCCAATATGGAAAATCCCATCGTCTTTCTTTCCCAACTTCAGAGAATAGAGCCACTGTCGCACTTCAGTTGGTTCATTCAGATCTTATGGGGCCAACAAGAATACCGAGCTATACTGGTCTTTATTATGTGATGGTTGTTGTGGACGACTTTTCTCGGTTCACTTGGGAAAATTTCCTACAACACAAAAGTGAAGCTCTCTCCAAATTTATTCAGTTCAAACAGCATGCAAAGAAAAGAGTTTGGGTTATCAATAAAGTGTCTGCGCACAGATAATGGGGGAGAATACATGTCCGATAAATTCTTTGAATATTGCAGTGACATGGGATTCAGCGTCAAATGACTTGTCCAGAAACCCCACAATAAAATGGGGTTGCTGAGCGCAAGTTGGCACATCTTACATCCATGTGCTTGTCATGGTTGCATTCAAAGAATCTTCTAGGAGAGTTATGGGCGGCAGCTGTTCAGTCTGCTTGTTATGTCATAAATCGCTTGCCTCCATGGCCAGGGACCGAATCATCTCCTTTGAAGCATTATATCATCACAAATCCAATGTGAGTTATTTTCGAGTTTTTGGCTCAGTTTATGTCCATGTATCAAAAAGCAATCGAACTAAACTTGACCCAAGGGCAAGGCAATGTACTTTTGTTGGCTATGACACTCATAGGAAAGGATGGAGATGTATGGATCCAGAAACAAAGAAGGTGACTGTCTCTCGCGATGTTGTATTTGATGAAGTCATATCAATTTTCTGCAAATATGGACAGAGGCACAGCTGATCTTGCCCTTTTTCCTGGTGATACCGCATCTAGTGAAAGGACGAGAAATGTTTCTCCATCTGGAGAAAATACTTAACAAGTTGAGACTGCGATTCGGAAGTCGTCAAGACAAAGAAAACAACCTGATTATTTAAATGACTATGAAGTTCAGTTAAATAATTGCACTGTTTTGTCCTGCTTTCTTATGGGAGATGCATATGGAGATGAGCCTAAATCTTAGAACGAAGCTAAAGGTATTTCTGAATGGGAGGAAGCAATGCAAGCTGAAATATCAGCTTTGCACAAGAATTTTACATGGGAGCTTGTTCCGAAACTGAAGGACGCTGATCTAGTTACTTGTAAATGGGTGTTCAAGTTGAAGGTCGATGGCACCATTGACAGGTATAAAGCTCGTCTTGTTGCACGTGATTTTTCTCAGCAATATTGTCTAGATTATGAGGAGACGTTCAACCCTTGCTAAAATGGTAACAGTTCGAACAATTATTTCCTTGGCTGCGTATAAAGGCTGAAAATTGTGGCAGCTAGATGTGAAGAATGCATTTCTCTATGGGGAGTAGATCGTGATATCTTTATGGAACAACCGCATGGATTTAGTTCTAAGAAGTTCCCTGATTATGTGTGTCGATTCAAAAAGGCATTATATGGTCTCAAGCAAGCTCCGCGCGCTTGGTATGGTAAGATTGCTCAATACCTTGATTTTTGCGATTTTAAGTCTTCAAATGTAGATCCAAGCTTACTTGTTAAAAAAAACGCCCACGATGTGCACACTGCTTCTTCTCTACGTGGATGATATGATCATTACTGGAAAAGACAATGCTGAAAAAAATCGTCTTCAAGATGCTTTGGTTGTTCGTTTTGAAATGAAGAGTTTGGGTGAAGTTAGTTGTTTTCTTGGTCTGAAAGTTGAAAAATCAGATGGTTATTTTGTCTCTCAAAGAGGGGATGCAGCAAGTCTATTGAGTCGCTTTCATATGGGGGAGTCAAAAACGATGACCACTCCTATGGAACCATACCTCAAGCTAGCAAAAGAGGAAGGCCAACAACTTGAAGATGCAACACTTTTCCAACAACTTGGTAGTTTATTCTATCCATCACAAGACCTGACATTGCATATTCTGTAGCGGTCATTTCTCAGTTTATGGACAAACCATGTGTGGGTCATTTAATTACAACAAAGAGGATTCTCCGCTATGTAAAAGGCACACTAAACTTTGGATTAATGTACAAGCAGAATATACCATTCTATCTGAGTGGTTTGTCGATGCAGATTGGGCAGGCGACGTGAATGACAGACGCTTCACAACAGGCTATTGCTTCAGTACAAGTTCTGCTGCAGTCTCATGGTGCAGTAAAAAACAAGCTACCATTGCTCTTTTAAGTTGTGAAGTTGAGTACGTGGTAGCTACTATGGCGACTCAAGAATGTCTTTGGCTTAAGAGGCTCATTCAAGAAATGGTTCATGTTTTTGATTATCCAGTTCCCATTCAATGTGATAATGAAAGTGCAATCAAGCTTGCTGGAATCCAGTGTTTCATGCACGCACGAAACACATTGAAACTCATTACCGTTTTGTTTGAGAAAAGGTGTTAACTCAGGATATTAAGTTGCAGAAAATAGGAACCGGAGATCAAGTAGCTGACATATTTACCAAAGCACTAGCCAAAGCTAAATTTGAAGTTTTTCGAAGCGCTCTTGGTTGTTAATTGTAAGTCTGCACTAAGAGCGAGTGTTACAAATTAGTGCAACTTACCACTGCTATATCCTAGCTTTTAGGAATAGTTGAATCATTCTTAAGTTTGTTTTAGTCTTCAGTTTATTTAGGAGTCAGTTGAATATTTATGATTTTTCTATTGAATAAAGTCAGGAGCATGTTGGTCGTTTCAGTCCAACTTAGTTGAGATTTTTTTGAGATTCTTTCATAAATAGAGTATGTAGCTTGAGCTGAATCAATACTTCAGTCTCTATTTTTCATTTGTTGTCCCTGTGTCTTTATTGAGTAATAAATCCTTCTTTTGAAGTTTGTTCATTCTTCTCTCAATTTGTGTTATCTTTAGTGAGATTTTTACACCAATGTGTATAAGCCACTTTACGTTTATATTTCCATGGTACTTCCTTTAGCTCTTAAAGCTCCTTACCCCCTTCTTGAAATCTAAAATAAAACAAATATAATTAAACAATTTAAGTTGGAATACTTTAGAAAGAAATTAATAAGAAATACAAAAAAATGCTCAAGCCATTCAGGGGTTTGCTCAAAATCTTTGACATTTCCATTCTCAGATTTTCAAACAATCAAAGATAACCAAATTGCAAATCTTGGATTTGGATTTTGGAGCAAGCAATATGTGTGCTAAGCCATGTCCAAAATGAGGGGAAGAATTAATACATCTCACTGTAATGTATTAACGTAAATTCTCAAAATGTCTATGCAACAACAATAAAGCCATAATTCCAAATCGTTGGGGGCAATCAACTACATGAATCGTTTTGCTCCTTGCAGTTTGTTAAGGCCCCATCTTGTTTGTCAAGTTATCATGTATCACATCCCTTCCCATTGCCTCCATCAATGTTTGCTTAGGTATACCTTTAGTGTTTGCTGCTTCTCCAATTACAATTGTAACCGTAAGGCCCCATCTTGTTTGTCAAGTTATCATGTAACACATCCTTTCCCATTGCCTCCACCAATGTTTCTTTAGGTATGCCTTTAATTTCTGCTGCTGCTCCAATTTCAATCGTATCCGTCCTCGTAGATGGTTCACTCATTCAATTTTTGTTGCACATGTCCAACCATCTTACCTGAATCTCCCTCATTCTATCCGCACTGAACTTACCTTCAAGGCTTCAACTTCCTAGACTCTCACTTTTCCTGTTCCATACACCCGTCTTAACATTTTCATTTCAACAATACTCGTTTATGAACATTGCTTCTTAACTGCCCAATGTCCTGATCAATAAAGCATGGCAGGTTTCAAAGTTGTCTTGTAAAGGATTCCCTTCAACTTCAACAGTACTTTAGAGACATGAAATAATTCAGAAGCACTTCGCCACTTTAACCATCCTAGGTTATAATAACAACACTCTCCTCAACCACACAAGCATGATGAATGTTTTGATCTTAAATAACAAAAGTGATCACTCCTAGATGATTCTTGGCCTTCAATGCCATGGTTTCTTTCTATAATTTGGCCAAAGATACATTCTACATTCTATCTTGGCCCTGCAATATTAATTTTTAGATTCTAAAGGTTCTATCTGATTTTCTCCTTTAGAAAATTCTCTCTTAAAGGTTCCATCAGCTAATAAAATATCATCAATAAACAATATGCATCATGCATCACGAGACCTCATTATACCTAGTAAGATCATCCATAATAAAGAGATACCTTGATACTGATGTTGATGTAAGTCTCTTGGTGATTTAAATCAACCCATTTGAGTCTAGTTTTTTTTAAGAGGACTCTTTCTAACATCCCACACTTAGTATCCTAGAAAAACCTTGCTTCCAAGGTTTCAGCATGGTTGTCTTGCTTACTCCAAATTTTACTCCAAATTTTCTTTCCTTCCCCATTTTGAGGCTGTAGTTTAAACATCGACTGTGATGAAGGGAACTTGGTCTTAAATCCATTGCTGCATTTGGATAGCTCCATAATTACAAGCATGCAGTTATTCAATTAGTCAAAACAGCACAATCGAGCTACTATTGCAATCTAAAGACATAATCTCTTCAACAGAGAATTCAATTGGCAAGCTTCTATTGCAATCTAATTACATAAATTTTCAATTAAAATAGAAAAACTCATTCATTAAGTACGCAATCGAACCTGCGAGGCCCATTCGATAACCGGCGAGATCAACCGGCACGGCCCGCACCAGTCGGCCACAAACTCCACCAGCACCGGCACATCCGACTCCAAAACCTCAGCCGAGAACTCGCCCTGTACAACTGTATTCACCGCAGAGCACCTGAATCTAGTCTCACCGCTGGTCAGCGGAACGAATCGCAGCGGCCTCGTCTGCCGCAGAGACGGCCGAATCGAGCGGCCAAACTGCACGCAGCTGTTTCCAACAACTATTGAGGCGGCGGCGAGGGCAGCCGGAGGAATCCCGCGGTGGGCGGAGGAGACGTTGAGCGAGACGGCGGTGGCCGGAGAGATGATCGCGGCCATGAGCGGAGAGGTTTCGGGAGAAGAGGATTTCTGAGGAGCTGAAGTCCATCCGTTTTCTTGAAGAGAGAAGCGCTGAAGCGTGTGGGGCCCAATAGAAGGTCCGTGACGGGCCGAGATTTGGTGGGCCCAGCCCACTCGAAGAACAGACAAAAGGGGCTATAAATGAGGCCTTTCTCACTCGACTCCTCGAAAAATCAAAATGGAAACTTTGAAATTGTGTGACTTATACTTTTAATATTGTGGTTACCGGTAGCGGTGGAAACAGATCGACAAAGGGGAAGGAGAAAAGACGAGGAGGAGCGATGAGGGGAGAGATGCGGACGGGGGCGGCGTCTCCCTCTCTCTCGCTTTGAAGACGAACAGACTAACAAGAATCACGGAAGAAAACCTTTCTCGTTTCGCTCGGTTGATTTTGATTATTTGCTAAAATAATTTAGATGATCAACAGGACGCTTGTTTTTTTTTTTTTCCCATTATTTTCTTGGTCAGAGACTTTGGTGCTAACTAAGAGAGAATTGCTCTGTTTGATTGGAAAAGTTTTAAGTGAAAATGGTTTTAATTATTTGCTTATTAAGAAACATATTGGATATAAAAACAATACCGAGTCAATATTATATTTTATTATTGATAGAAAATTAATAGAGGTTAGATTTGGACCACAATCAGATTCATTACAAGCCACACTGTGGCATGACAAATAAATAAATTTTAACACAACACAATAATAAAATTTAAATTTCTTGATGGATAAAAAAGCTTCCTGACAAAAATTCTACAATTAAGGATCACATCTAAAATTACAAAAAACATAAGAAAGAAAATAATACAATAATTACTAAGGATTGTATTAAAATATTTCCTTTTCCAGAAAAAATGTAAGAGGGCATCAAAACAAGCTTAAAATAAGTTAAAAAGGTTCTATCAAAAGTACACATTCTTTTCTTATATCTTTTTCATAAATGGAGTTCAAAAAAGTAAAAAAAATCAATTTGCTTCAATTTTTTGGGGACAACAAAAAACGCAAAGCTTTAAAAAGTTTTTGTTAACTGTGTTCCAGACTGAGAGGATGGAAACCATATTGATTTGATGGAGGTCAGATATTTGATTTCAGATAATAAAACAAATTGACATAATCGAAAACTTTATTTCCAGTTCCTCTGAGATCAAGAAAGGGGCCATCCAGTTTAAAATTACATCTAACCAACATATAATAGGGCACCAAGCAAATTACTTCTTCAAACCAACATTGAAGGAAGCTCAAGTTCCAAGTTCCAAATGCTCCCAAACACCATGAAAATCTCGGCAATATGAATAGTCATTACATTTTTTTATTTTTGCTAGTTAATGGGTACATGAAGGCACTTAATGTCATGCGCACGCGAGAATTTGAACTAGCGACCTGTGAATGAACAGAGCTCTTAAGAACTCAAGACCTTGCGAGGGACAAAATAGTCATTGCATGCTTAGCTATTATAACACTAAGCAAAGAGTGCGGCTATTCACACCCGCAGAATTACTTAACATGTCCATATTTTAAGAATAAAAGTTGTTGGACAATTTTAACATTAAATTAAAAGACCAAAATAGACATTGATTAACTCTAATATTACAACTAGAGGAAATTCTATTGTTAAACACATATAAATAATTGCTGAATTCACTCATCCAGATCTTACTCTTAATTAATCATGCTTCTTTTTTATTTTTAAATATAGGCTTCTTCACCACCTACACAAACCCTAAAAAATTTTCTTGTTGTCTATGCCATCAAAAAAATTTCACATTAATAGCTATTGACAAACAAATAATATCATGGGAGCATTATAATGATCAAAAAGTAAGTTTACCTTATAATTCATTAAATTAAATTGTTTTCCTCTTTTTGGGTGATTTTGCATTACTAATTCATATAAATACTTTGCGGCTGATCTTTCTACACTGCCATGCTACAGAATAAAAATGTATCTCTTTTCCTCTCAATTGGAGATTAATTAGTTTTTATTTTTTATTTTATTTTTAGATTATTGGGTAGAAATTAATTATATATGATCTTAGCAAATAAACTTACATATTCTTTTGTCGATGTAGCACATTATAGATTTTTTTTTAATTTTAGATTATTAGGTTTAGACTTTTTTTTTAATTTTATATATTTTTAAAAAAGATATTTTTTAAAAAAAGATTGAACAGTTTGATAAAAAAAAATTAACTAAAATAATCTAGTGATACAACTCAATACAATACACATGTGACACAATACTAAATAATTTATCATCCATAATGCAAGTCTTTTCTTCTCCTAGAAAAAAAAATACATGCATGTAATATAATATGTATTAACACTATTCTAACAAACTAATTAACACAAACCATTATACATGTTGGTGTCGTACACAATACTGAATGTCGAACGGTCTGATAAGTCATATTTTTAATTAGATTTTAGCTAATAAATATTACTTTAAAAAAAAATCTACTATTGAAGATTTTGTTGTTTTTGACAAACAAACTATTGAAGAGGGTTACTTTCAAGTTGTGCTCCTCTCAACCTAAAAAAACACAATTGCATAATTATGCTGACGGTGTCTTCACAACTAATTTCGCAAGTCTCTGTCTATAACAATTAAATCTTAATTTATACTTTTCATTTGTATTTTCAAAAAAAAAGAAAAAAGAATATGAACACAAGATCAAAGCACATACTAAAAAACACAACAACAAACAACAATATATATATATATTATATATATATATATATATATATATATATATATATATATATATATATTAAATGTATCAAAAATAAAAAAAATCAAAGTGTATCTTTTATTTTCCACCATAAATAATTTCTTTCTTTCTTTTATAATCTCTTCACTAATATAATATATATATAATTATATATTATAATATATATATATATATATATATATATATATATATATATAGGGCTATCTGTACCTCAGCCTGCGGGCTGAGAGAGTTTCTCAGCCTGCGGGACGTGGCTGAATATAGGCCACACATCGGTCGCAGAGTGTGGGCGCCACAAAAAATCAAAAAATCCCGCCTAAACAATCGTGAATCAAAATGACAAAAATACCCTTTTAAATGACGACTGCGACTTCTAGCATTCAAAAGTAAAAAAATATTCACCTTTATATAATGCTTGTTACTAGTATATTATCTCATACCTAAAAACTATATTTTTACTCAATCATCCGTAGTTCCCCCACCGATCCTACTACGGATGCAATTTATGGTCGCAGTTAATCATTTATCAGTTCCCAATGCGACTTTGGTCGCAATAATTACTGTTTTGGAGTTCAAAGTAATTAAAGTTATAGTGTATTAACTTTTAAACTGTTTTGGATAACTGAACAGTCACCTAGGAAGTATACAATTTTTGGAAAAGATAGAAAATATATTTGAGAGATATTCACGTGGTCAAAGAGCTTAAACCTTTTGGAATTCCGGGATTAAAAGTATATAAAGGGTCATGAGCAAAGGATTAAAAACATACTAAGTTATTTTTGCTCAAACTAGTTACTCTTAACTGTTCTGAAAATAAGTTCAAAAAATGTCTTCACCACCACCGTCTTCACGGAAAGAAGCCATACATTCAAACAATGTCTTCACCATCACCACCGTCTTCACCGGAAAGAAGCCAATCATCAAATGATGATTTTATGTTTAGTTCTGAAACAATATCTCGCTACGGGTCAGAATCTGAGATTGATACAGACGACCCTTTCTGGGAGTTCATTGATGAACCAAAACACAAAAATGAAGAGGAAGAAAGCGACGATGAGACTGTACCTGAAGAAGAGGAAGAGACAGAAGACGAAAGCATGACTTGACGACGAATCTGATTACGATGGTGATGACGACGATTAGAAGTTAAAAAATTGTATTTTTGTTTTCTTTTTTAAATATATATAAATCTCTTTTCTAAAGTTAATTTTGTGAATTACATTTTTTACTACTATGTATTGGTTGAAATACTGCGACCATGGCGCAGACTTAATTAAATCAAAGACTTTATTAATACTGCGACCTAGGCATATCATCATTAATCCATATTACTGTTAATTAAATCAAAGACGCAGACTTAATAATACACAGCGACTTTGGTCGCAGTTGCTGTACTTTAGTCTTAATCACCAACAACACTGCTACCTTGGTCGCAGTTTCTGACCGTAGTATTAATAAAAAAAAACTGCGACCTTGGTCGCAGTTGGTGGTCTTTAATCTTAATCAACAACATCACTGCGACCTTGGTCGCAGTTGGTCTTTATAAATAATCAACAACAACACTGCGACCTTGGTCGCAGTTGCTGATCTTTACTCTTAATCAACAACATAACTGCGACCTTGGTCGCAGTTGGTGGTATTTATAAATAATCAACAACAACACTGCGACTTTGGTCGCAGTTGATGGCCGCAGTCTTAAAAAAAAATCTGCAACCTTGGTCACGGTTTTTTGGTCGCAATGTCGACCCTGGTCGCAGTTGTTTCTGTTTGCACTGTAGTCTTATGTGACCTTGGTCGCAGTGTGGTCTCTGGTCCAAGTTGTTTTGTTTGCAATGCATGACTGCGACCAAAGGTCGTAGTTTATTAAAAAACAAATATGCTTTATTTATTTTCACGAATTTATCTCCAGGCATGTGAAAAATGATACAAAAACGATCTCTTATACAATAAGATTGAGTGTTACAATATAGCAGTAGAAAGAAAACTAAACATCAAAAAGAACCATTGTTGACTAAGAGCAGTATTGTTATTGAGTCTTTTTATTTATGTCCACGCATTTATCTCCAGGCATGTGAAAATGATACAAATCGCTCTCTTATACAATAAGATTGAGTGTTACAATATAGCAGTACAAAGAAGACTAAACATCAAAACAACCAAGAAGACTAAACATCAAAAGAGCCCTTGTTGAATAAGAACAGTGGTGTTATTGACGTCCCCGTGTATTAAAAAACTGTGGACGTCGAGGAGCATGACTTCTTCCCTTGTGGACGAATATCGATCAAGTTCACCGGCCAAAATATTCTCCAAAGGCCCAGCGAACTTGAAAAAGGACAATCAAGCTCTGGGTCTTCTTCGTGCATAGGGTCATCTTCATCCATGGAGGCAGGCCCTGTTAGAGACTCTGAAGAAGGCTGAAATTCTCAGAGTAATTGCTCTCAAATGAACACAGTCTAATTATGGGTGTTTAAAGGAGAGGGTGAGCCCTATTTATGGGCAGCCCATAATAACAGCTTCGGGAAACAGCGAATGGTGCGCGTTCATCAACGTAGACTTGACGTTAAAAAGATCTCATAAAATCTTTATGACAGGTCGCGTCTCACGGAGTGAGTCCAAGTCGCATCAGACAACAGACAACTTTTCATTTTCATTTAGATTCAAAAAAATGACTTAATCCAAAACAACACTTAATAAAACAAGAACACGGCGACCTTGGTCGCTATGCATGTTAATCTAAAGGAAAACACTTACTTAACGTACTCCGACCAAGGTCGCAGTCCACGTAAAGCAACCTAAGATTGAAGTTGCTGTCCATATTTATCAACAACAACACTGCGACCTTGGTCGTATTTAACCATGGTCGCAGTAATAATATATTACTTCACTTTATAAATTTTTAAAATGAAAGGTTGCGACATTGGTTGCAGTTGCTGGACGCAGACTTAATAAATACACTGCGACCTTGGTCGCAGTTACTGTACTTTAGTCTTAATCAACAACAACACTGCTACCTTGGTCGCAGTTTCTGACCGTAGTATTAATAAAAAAAAATGCGACCTTGATCGCAGTTGTTGGTGTTTAGTCTTAATAAAATACACACCGACCTTGGTCGAAGTTGCTGGTCTTTACTCTTAATCAACAACATCACTGCGACCTTGGTCGCAGTTGGTGGCTTTACTGCGACTTTGGTCGCAGTTGATGGCCGCAGTCTAAAAAAATAATCTCCAATCTTGGTCGCTATTGCTCGTTTTTAGTCTTAATCAACAACAACACTGCGACGGTGTGACACGTTACCCCAACAGTTGCTTAGTCGCAGTCTTGGTCGCAGTGTCGACACTGGTCACAGTAGTTACTGTTTGCAATGTATCTTATGCGACCTTGGTCGCAGTGTCATCTATGGTCATAGTTGTTTTGTTTGCAATGCATGGCTGCGAAAAAGTTCGTATTTTATTAAAAAAACAAATATGCTTTTTATTTATGTCCAGGCATTTATCTCCAGGAATGTGCAAATGATACAAAACGATCTCTTATACAATAAGATTGAAGTGTTACAAAACAGCAGTACAAAAGAAGACTAAAACATCAAAAAAATCCCTTGTTGACTAAGAGCAATCTTCTTCTTGAGCTCTGTGGCAGCAGAATCAATAAGATTGAGTGTTACAAAGAAGACTAAACATCAAAGTAGCCAAGAAGATTAAACATCAAAAAATCCCTTGTTGACTAAGAGAAATCTTCTTTGAGGTCTGGGCAGCAGAATCAATAAGATTGAGTGTTACAAAGAACACTAAACATCAAAGTATCCAAGAAGACAAAACATCAGAAGAGCCAAGAAGAGCCCCTTTGACTACTAAGAGCAATCTTCTCCTGGAGGTCTGGTGGCAGCAGAAACTTTCATTGATGAAATCTCTTCACCAGAAGGTTATCCAGTGAGCATGGAGTTTCCTCGATGTCACTTCTGGGGTAAGAGAGGAGGTTTTGAGACCTCACAGGAATGCTACCCACCACTATATCCACCACATCCCCCGCCGCCATACCCACTCTGACCATCCGTCACCAGCAAGCTTGATGGTGCGTCAAGTGAGAACAGATCTCGGTGAGGATTAAGTCCTCGTCAGGGATCATGACTTCTTCCCTTGTGAACGACGAGGACCATGACTTCTTCCCTAGTGGACGATGAGGTCTATGACTTCTTCCCTTGTGGACGAACATCGATCAAGTTCGTCAATAGGGTCATCTTCATCCATGGAGGCAGGCCCCTGTTAGAGACTCTGAAGAAGACGGAAATTCTCAGAGCAATGCTCTCGAAAGAAAACAGTCTAATTATGGACTGTTAAAGGGAGAGCGTGAGCCCTATTTATAGGCAGCCCATAATAACCATAATTAATGGTTCATTAATCAGAATCGTCGGCATTAATGGTCTCCAACCGCCAGCGCCGGTTTGAAAATAAAAGACATTAACGCCTAAACCCAATGAAGAACCGACACGTAGACAAACCACTTCGGGAAACAACGAATGACGCGTAGACCAAAGTAGCAGTCCACGTAATGCAACCCTAGATTGCAGTTGCTGGCCATCTTTATCAATAACAACACTGCGACCTTGGTCGCATTTAACCATGTACACTGCGACAAAAGACTTTGGCTAAGGTCGCAGTTTAAATGTACAATGCGAGCAAAGACTCTGACTACATTATATTCAAAAAAAATAATTACTTAACGTACTGCGACCAAAGTCGCAGTCCATGTAATGCAACCCTAAATGCAGTTGCCGGCCATCTTTATCAATAACAACACTGCGACCTTGGTCGCATTTCACCCATGTACACTGCGATGAAAGACTTTGACTAAGGTCGCAGTTTAAATGTACAATGCGACCAAGACTCTGACTACATTTATATACAAAAAAATTAAACTATAAAGTAGAATTTTATCGCAGGCTGAAAACAATGATCTGAAAAGATTTTATATTTCAAAAAAAATTTATCCCAGGCTGAAAAGGAGAAACTACATCTTTCAAAAAAGAGGTAAAGAAATAAGGCGAAAAGTAATTTATATTCTATAAAGAGCGGCAAAATAAAAGGGGGGAAAAATAATAATAAACAATAAGGAAAAGTTATCATAAGGGGTATTTGGTAATTTAACTTCTACCTAAAAGCAGACCGCAAGTCAGTGAGGTGACAAATCGAGCCACGTCACCGCAGGCTGAGAGAGTACTCTCAGCCCGCGGGCTGATATACATTTTTCTCATATATATATATTATATATATATATATATATATATATATATATGGGGTTACTGTACCTCAGTCGGCAGGCTGAGAGACTTCTCTCAGCCGGCGGACGTGGCAAAATCATCCGCCCCACATCTGTCATCAATTTTGGCGGACAAATCTTGAAAAATCCCGCCCAATTAATGCCAGTCACCTCAACATTGTATTTCCGAAAATACCCTTCCTCACAACTTTCTACCGTATGTAAAAAAAGTTGGCTACAAAAAAAATTTACAGCTCTAAAATTTCAAACGGCGCTTCTGATCCAAAAATAGTTATTTTCTTTCACAAATTTGATCCTTTTTTTAAAGAATATATCTGTAACTGATGGCGCCTAAGAAATCATCCGTGGAAAAAGGTACTACAAAATTGATATTTTCAAAATTTTTTAGCGTTTGTGTATTTTAATAGTTTTAATTTTTTTCAGATTTATTTCCGAGGTCGCAATTTTTTTAATTTTTTTTTAATCTTGGAACCATGGTCGCCAGTTAAGAAAGAGATTTAGAAACTTTAGATGTCGAATAAATTTTTAAATTTATAATTTTGTAACATGATGATAAAGGTCCTATTTTTTTCACCTTTTTTTTATTTCTTCTATTTTTACTATGTCTTAGTATATTTGAAAAAATTGATGTGCATACACTGCATGCGACCTCGGTCGCAATTGTTTAAATATGAGTTGTCGTCTCTTGCGACCAAGGTCGCAGTGTATTTAACGTCATTTATTTATCATACTTGGATCGCAGTTGTTTTTGATTGCAGTGTAGTCTTATGCGACCTTGGTCGCAGTGTCGAAACGAGTCGCAGTGTTTTTGATTGCACTGTAGTCCTGGGCAACCTAGGTCGCAGTGTCGACCCGGGTCGCAGTTGTTTCTGATTGCACTGTAGTCTTATGCGACCTTGGTCGCAGTGTTGTCCCTAGTCCAAGTTTATGTTTGCAAAGTATGACTGCGATCGTGGTCGCAGTTTATAAAAGAAAATATGCTTTTTACAAACATTGGTCGCAGTGTATGATTGCACTGTAGTCTTATGCGACACTGGTCGCAGTGTCGTCCGGGTGCAAGTTGTTTGTGTTTACATTGTATGACTGCGACCGAATTCACAGTTTATTAGAAACAAATATGCCTTTGACCCCTTATAATTTTAATGATCATTGGTCTGAACTGTTTATTTTTTCTTACTATGTAGGTAAACAACAGATAAAGGTTCGTCCTCTGAGATCAAGCCTGAAACCTATGTGCGAGCTGATGAAGAAATTTAAAAAGTACATTCACGCAGATTTCGTAGAGGCGGTGAACAATACCCCATTTGGCCCAATCTTCATGGCGTTCTACAATGAACAATTTGGGGCTGAAAAGGGTCTAAAATCAAACGTTGCTGTGCTGCGTATTTTAGACCAGTATGATAGGGATACAAGGACCTTAGAATTGGGGGCAAACAGATTAATAACAGTGGAGGATGTTGCCCTCACATTTGGTCTACCTATCATTGGGGCAGATTTTGTGATGAATAAAACATATACAATGAAAGATAGAGGGGTGATAAAACATTATTTCCCCATATAAAGAAGATCACTAAAGTATCCATTGAAGATGCTTTGGATGATCTTCTTGTCAAGAAGAGGTGGAGAGGTGTATTGGATGTGACAAAGGTAGAACAGATTGAGCAGCAAATGACTTTACATGAAAATTATAAGAGACATGCACAGACTTGCAGCTCAAGACTTTACCACATTAATCATCCTATACATGTCGGCCACTCTTTTCTTCTCTGGCAGTAAATGCACGGTGCCGTGGTATATTGTGGAACAGATTGCCAATATGCAGCTGATGAGGACAATATACTGGGCAAAAGCTGTTTGGCAATTCCTGATTGAGTCAATGGACATCTTCAGGAAACCACGTACGAGCTGCAAGGATGCTCCGTGCAAATAATTGTAAATATAAATCTAAAATTTGGCCAACATTGTATGAAATTTACCCAAAAAAAATGTGGCTATCTGTGTAAACTAATTTAATTTTTCTTTTTTGCAGTATTGGCTATGTGAGAGGGCTCCTATTTTTGAGCCGAGGTCTGGTTTGGAGGACATAACCCACGCGTTTTAAGATGTACCTCAAAAATATTAGTAGATCTCTACTTGAAGTTGATCTAAGTGAGATTGACGGCAATATTGTAAGTTAGACTTTTTTATTTTCAGTACAAATAAAATGAGACCATAGTCGCAGTATTGAGCTGCACCTTTCGCAGTTCGTTTTGTGCCTGACAAACAATGTGTGACCATGGTCGCATTCTCCTGAAAATACCTTTTACATGGAATGCGACCATGGTCGCAGTGTTGACCTGCATGGCTTGGCCAGATAATTTGGGCATGACAAACATACTGCGACCATGGTCGCATTCTTTTCAAAAAATACTTCATAAATAAACTGCGACCATGTCGCAGTATCATTATTTCATTGTTTTATTTTTAACTTTACTTTTTCTGTTTATTTTCAGATTTTGAATCGAATGGGCAACATCTATTACTGAAAAAAATATGGTTGGCCTTCCTGTTGAAGGGGAAGAGGAGGAGGAAGAAGAAGAAGCAGAAGCAGAAGATGAAGAAGGAGAAGAAGAAGAAGGAGATGAAGGAGGCTATACATATAATGAAGCTGACATCCCAGCAGAAAATGAGCCAGAAGCGGCTTGAAATGAGTGAGCAACAACCATCTTTTACAGGTATTTTGCCACCACCACGGGATGATCAAGCTGAAGAGATAAAAGAGTTGAGGTCTCAAATCAGCACTTGAGAGAATATGTTTCTCAGCTCGAAATGAAAATTGAAAAATGGAGACTGAGAGCAGACTCAAGCTGAATTAAAAATAAAAGAGAGAAAAAAGAGAGAAGAAAAACTAAAAAGGCAGAGAGGAAATTAAAAGTTAAAGAAGAGGAAGAAGAAGAGCTGCTGAGAGTAGCCGCTGCTGCGGAGAAGGAGAAGGAGAAGAAGAGGGAAGAGAGAAGGAAAAGAGAAGGAGAAGAGGAGGAGAGAAGTGGAGGAGAAGGAGAATAGAAGAAGGGAAGATGAGGAGAAGGAGAATAGAAGAAGGGAAGAGGAGGAGAATGAAAGGAGAATGAGGGAAGAAGAAGAGGAGGAAAAAGAGGAGCAGGAAAAGGCGGAGAGGAGGAGGGAAGAGGAGGGGCAGGAAATGAGGAGGAGGGAAGAGGAAGAGAATGAGAAGAGGAGGAAGTTGTTGGCGGAGTTAAAGAAGAAGAGAGAGAAAGATGAAAGTGGCAGAGGAGGAAATTAGAAGGAAGGTTGAAGAGGAAAAGGAGCAGAAAAGAATGAAGGAACAGATGGAGAAGCAGGCTGAAGAGGAGAAGAAGAAAAAACTGGAAGAGGATAAAATCATGGGTTCTGAGTCTATTTTAAATATTACTGGAGAAGATATGCCAAGTTTTTCTCTGAATATAAGTCCAATGACTCAAGAAATCCAAAGAGATAAAACTTCTGAAGAAGAATTCAAGAACATATTCCGCCTCAGAAGCAATCCTCAAAAGAAGCTGTTTGGAATACTCTAAAGGAACGATAGAAAGGGGAGTCAAAGAACGCAGGCGCGCGAAAGAGATCGCGATGACTCCGACTTCATTTATCCAAACAGAAGAAGAAAAAAAATGAACATCCTCTTCCACAGCCTGCGGCTGTGAGTTCTGCCACTGGTTCGGTGACAAAGAGATTTCCTCTATAGAGCCAAAATCAAGAGAATTGACCGAAACCGGAACATACAGAAATCTGCAGCCCCCCCCCATCAACAAGCACTTGTAAAAAATTTCGTCGACAAGTCCTTCTCTGAGTAAGTTAATTCATATCACAGAAATCTGTTATACCTTTATATAAGAACAATTAAATACTAACCTTGTGTTGAATGTCTTGCAGTTCTACTGCGTATCAGGATACCGAGAACGGAATCATTATTACAAGGAATGACATTGAGGACCTGATATTCAGTAGAGAGTTAGATGCAAATATAATTCATTTTACATGCAGCATCTAGAGAAGGGAAAAGAATTAAAAAGCATATCTTCCGGAGCGAAGCTTAGGTAAAAATCTACTTTCTCCTTTAAGGTTTACTATAATATCAATTGTGGAACAGATTACTTATATTCTCTATCTCTGTGTAGGCATGTACTGCGACCTAAGGTCGCAGCTGCGACTAAGGTCGCAGTTTATAATTAAAATGTACTGCACTAACTAATGTGCTACGACTAAAGTCGCAGTTTATAATTAAAATGTATTGCGACTTAACTCATGTTCTCTATCTGTGTAGGCATGTACTGCGACTTAGGTCGCAGTTTTTATATTAAAATGTATTGCGACTAACTATGTTCTCTCCGTGTAGGCATCTACTGCGACCATGGTCGCAGTTGCGACTAAGGCCGTACTATCTAATGTACTGCGACTAAGGTCGCAGTTTATAATTAAAATGTATGCGACTAATCACGTACTGGGACTAAGGTCACAGAATAAAAAACAAGACACTGCGACCTTGATCGCA